>BHFT01011707.1:0-16157 GCA_004320025.1 Laticauda laticaudata
TGTGATTCTGTGAGCAACTCAATCTGCCTGCCTGCTTTGCCTGATTTTGGGTAAAAGTTGCTCTTTTTTAAAATAAACAATTCAATATTTATATAAATTTTTATAATATTTACATACAAGCCATTCTCAGCCAGTCACATAACCACCAAGGCACACCCACAAATTAGGCCATGCCCACAGACCAGTTAGTGGTCCCTGGGATCTAAAATTATGAGTTAGGTGGTCCCTGAGGTCCAAAAGGTTGGCGACCCCTGCTCCAGAGAGCTATAAACACAGCACAAAAAATCATCGGCTGCTCTCTTTCTTCTTTGGAAGAGATTGTGAAGACCAGATTCCTCTCTAGAGCACTAAAAATCTCCACAGACCATTCTCATCCTGGTCATTCATATTTCGAACAGTTACCATCAGGGAGACGTTATAGGTGTCTTAAAATGAGGACTAATAGACTGAGAAACAGTTCCTTTTCTAAGGCAATAATTTTCTTGAATCAAACAGTGCATTTGTGATTTAGTCCTATGTATATAGTGGCATTTTTAAACTATTTAACTTACTGAATGTTTTAGACTAGGTATTGTTATTGTTATTGTTATTAATATTTATTTTAATTTAATTTAATTTTTAAATACTGTGTAGTGTGATTGTGATGTGGTGTTTGCGGCACTGTGCTGGAGTAGCTTTCAAATTTCATTGTGTTTGTGGAATGCAATGACAATAAAGGTATTCTATTCTATTCACTTTTTTTGAGCTGGTGAAAATAGTCTTATTCCTTCTCTCCTTCCCCATCCTTTACTACAGAGAGAGATGTACGGAAAAGTCTTTGAAAAGAATGCAGATCGTCACAGTGACTTCTCCCGTCTGGCACGAGTCCTTACAGGCAATACCATTGCTCTGGTTCTGGGTGGTGGTGGAGCCAGGTAATATGCCCGAAAGAATTAGGAAATGTTTGCTTGGTATCAAGAGGGCCAGGAAAACTGTATCAAAACTAGGGAATTTGCATCTCCCAAAGGCAATGTCAGATCTGTGTATCCACCATTCTTCAATGGAAGAAGGCGGGAGGGGAGTTGGTACAAGTAATCTTTTTTGATGTAACCTGAATATCTTAAGCCTTGTATTGAATCTGTATAACTTGCACATGATATATGACTGGAGCCAGATGCCTGGAACCTTGTCACCTCTTGGAGAGATAGCAAGAAGAGAAGAGACCATAAAAATTCCAGCTCTGAAAGGAACTGCCTGAGAAACTTTTCTAAGATACATTCCCAGAAACATGTTGTTTCTTTGGTTGACTAAATCCACATCAGAATAAGAGGAGGGGTTCTAACCCTTTATCTGTCCCTGTATGCCTGGGGGTATCTTAGACTCTGCTTTGACTAGTATCTGGATTATTCCTTTCAATAAAGAATTCATTTTGAAGTACCTAACTTTCAGAAGTTCATTCTTTTTGGTTGAAGGGAAAAAGTCTAGTGCTTAAAGGCAAGAAGGGTGTGACTTTTTCCCCACCATGGAATAATTCTTCTGGATCCCACTGTTCTCCCCATCTGGATTTTAGAGACTTTGTGAGGTCTATACTCCTTAACATGGAAGCATACACATTTGACTAGCACTACTAGCCTACCAGTGTTGACTACTGCTATCACCATACGTTTTTTTACCATTCCCACCTTTGGCTCCTCCTGAACGGTAGAGGCATGAAAGATTCAGCCTTCTTCTCATGACTTGGTGACAACCACCAAAGGTACATTGGGAGACAGATTTGCTTCAAGCATGTTCCTTTCTCTTCCTCACAGGGGGTGCTCTCACATTGGAGTGATCAAAGCCATGGAAGAAGCTAGTCTCCCTATCGATCTGATTGGCGGCACCTCAATTGGCTCCTTCATAGGGGCTCTTTATGCAGAGGAGAGGAGTGCAGTGCGCACAAAGCAGCGGGCCAGAGAGTGGGCAAAGGTGAGCAAGTATTCAAGTCTGGAAGGAAAGTAGGCAGGGAAACAGCAGTGCTGAGAGAAACAGCAAAGAGAGAAGGTGTGCTATTGAAGCTATAGTCCTCTAAATACTTGAATGGGTTTATATCCCAGTGATCTCACCCAAACTTCCTTCTGAATAGATGAGGGTAGATTTGCACTGTTTCTTTACTACAGTACATGAGCCCAACCTTTGGCAGCTGTGAGAAAAGGTTGTGGAGTTCTTTATAGCAATTTCAGTCTGGAGTGTGGTGCATGGAAATCGAAATGTCACAGACTAGATAAAGGAAGTTAAGTGAGATGGCAGAGTAAGTGTCTTTTTTTTTTTTTNTGGCAGAGTAAGTGTTTTTTTTTTTTTTTTGCTGGCTTAGCCTCCCTAAGTGTCAGAAAGCCATAGATAGTTTTAAAAGAGGGATTGCTTTATGCAGAAGTGTTTCAGTGGCTGAGGAATGCAGACAATGTTATAAAATGCCATCTTATCATTTAGAGGTACAGAATTTTCAGCAGCTGTTTCTAGTCGGGGACAAAGTGAAATAGTGGTAATGTTGATGGGAGGCCTAATGCATCAGTGCACAGAAAATCACATTCCCCATGTTTCAGCTATTCACCACTAAATTACAGTGCAGCATCTCAGGATGCTCCATATCCAACAAAAAGGAATTGTTCAGAATGAAGCCATGAATTACCTGTTTTGGCTGAAGGATTCAGCATATATTGGAGTTTTGGAGCTCCTGCAGAAGAAATGCACCATGATCTCCAGACTTTTTAGGGTCAAGTCAATTTTTTACAGCTGAAGGAATATAGATAAGTAGTCCTTTTGCTTGAACATGTTAATCCAACATAGGTTGAAATCAGTTTTTTTTAAATAAGTGATTTAATTACAGGTATTCTAATGTATGCAGATACATCACATCCAGTACTCTCTAATCACCTCTCATTTCTGTTCTATTTTTATCACAATGAATGTCCCTCTTTCTCGTTTGGTGTGGTCCATATCGCATTTGTTCAGGCCACTTGGGAAGGAATTGCTTTCTCTCTAACCAAGATCGCTGTCTTTATTCTTCCCCTGGTTCCCAGAAAGATCATGATGCAGCAGTCTTGGATCTTTCATGGCTTGTTTCCTGCCTTATACCCTTATTTATCCTTTCTACAGAGTATGAATTCAGTGTTTGCGACTGTGTTGGATCTCACCTACCCCATCACCTCCATGTTCTCTGGCTCTGCCTTCAACACCAGTATTCACAAAGTGTTCCAGGATAAACAGATTGAGGTATTCTTTTATCAGCAACACAAGAATGAGCTACAAAGGGCTGAAGGTCTTTTCCATCTAAGACCACTTGCTGCACAAAACCCATTATTCTGAAAGGTTTTCACCTAACACCATAGTAGGTGTTTCCAAAGCCTGGGATAAATAAAATGCCAGTGTTAATTTTGGTCCAGATTTTGGTCCTGTAGTGGCCAGAACACACATAAATTGGGCTGCTTGCACAATTTCTCTTTATTGATCAAATAAGTTGCAGTAAACTGCAGAATTTGGGTTAATAGATTTGCATATATTCAGGGTACAGTAAATGTAGAAATCTTTGTAACTTTTCTCTTTCTCACTTACTGTGACCTTCCATGTGATTTTCATTCTTTTCCACTTTGTCAACTGAAGGATCTGTGGCTCCCATATTTTAATGTGACAACAGACATCACAGCTTCTGCCATGCGTGTGCATAAAGATGGTAAGTGTATCTTTCCTCCAGCACAGCAGTCATGACTGATTAGTAATACAACATGCATTTCATCTCCCGCTTTCTCCTGAACTTCAGGAGGAGCCAGGGAAGCCAGAAGGAAGTGAATTACAAAATATTAGAGGACAGGTGCGTGCACCAAGTGCTCCCAAGGCTACAAGAACGCCACCCACATCTATTTTGTGGCCTCTGGTTTTTTTAAGGTTCAGAAAGTGCAAGACAAAATGCCCAGATGCTAAACAGATTTATGCCTCTACCTGAACCCTGAAGTGTCCTCCCAAAACAATACTGGCACTTTTGTAGCTTCATGATGAGGAGAGTTGTGTCAAGTAGTTTGCTGGGAATTGCCGTATGCTCATGTCCAGCAGTAATTTTCACTGTCTGAACTGAGTATTTCCATTTGAATAGATATTAAAACTCTCAAAAGATCTTGGCAGGGCTTGCTTGGGACAGCACATGTTTGAAGAACCCTTCATTAGAGGAAGGTCACCTTTTTTTCCAGCAAGTTCAGGGAACATGATGCTATCTGAGGAGGGAATAGGAATTTGCCTGAAGCCTATATATAGAGGTAGAATATAGTAGTGCTATTTGTCTATTAGTATGATCATTGGTGTAGCTTGAGAAGACCATTTCTATCTTATCCTCCTCTAGAACTAAATAGGGATGGAGAACATTATATGAGAAGACCTGTAGCTTGCTTGTTTTGCTTAGGGCTAACTTGATGTTAGCCCTAAGCCTAGTAGATTCCATTCTTTTGCTGAAAAGGCAAAATGGAGAGTGGAAAAAACTCCTACAATCTATGGCTTCTTTGAGCCACTTGCCATGTCTCTGTGTAATAATCTTGGTGAGCTTTGAATCTGCTTTTCCTTGGTAACATTGGTGCTGTTTACTAAACCAACTAACTGTTCCACATTTGTTCTGTTCCTTTTATTTATTGGAGCAGCCTGGCTACTGCATCAAATTTCCCAATTCTGCTCTTCTAGAGAAACTGTGGGATGCTAGTTATTCAAACACTCTTTATTTGGGGAGGAGGGAGTGAGAAGAATTGTCGCCAGTAAAACCTAATAAAAGAGTGGAATTTGAAATCAGCTTCAGAGATGGATGGAAAGTATGTGGAGGGAGGTGGGAGGTTTTTGTGGCACCCTCCTGGCCTCCCCTGGCTACAGCAAGCATCAGATCTCACCTGGGACATTGTTGGCAGCCATGTCTACTTTCAGGGCAGGGGTTGGAGAGGCTGTAACTGCCTGGCTCTTATCCTTCTCTGTCCATTTTCCTTCCCTTCCTAACAGAGCTAACACTTTCTCTTCTGTCTCCAGTAGGTAGGCAGAGTTGAGGTTGGCAAGTTGTAAGGTGGGGGAAGGCCTATGCATGGAAGAAATCAGATCTTTCAGGTTAAAGTGGGGGAGCTTCAGTGCCAATGGTCTTCACCTGCAAGTGAGATGTCATTGAGATGAAACACAGAATGGCCTACCTTAGAAGAGCTAGGTTTCCATGGAACAGTATTTAAGTGAGAAACAGTTTCTGGTGTCTTTCCCTTTGGGGATAAAAGTGCTTCTCTTCTCATACCTGGTGGTTGGATAGCAAGCTAGGTCAGGTAGGTGCAATTTTCAGTCTCTGGCAAGATTTGGTAGCTTGAAAAAAATAATTTTCAAATTATTTTGAAAATTCAAAAAATACTTACTTTCTTTTTTGCAAGTAAATTGTTGTGCTACTTGTGTTGTGTACAGTTGCTATTCCTTCCAATCAGCAGGACTTCTTAGGTTTGGCATTACTTTTTATCCAGGTACACCTCTATGACCATTTCATAGGCAGGGCAATCTGGCTTCCCTGTGATCAGAGAGTCCTGCCTCCTGTTTTGAAGTATGGCTTCTTATTCTTGATGGATTGTAGAACCATTTATCCGGAGCTGTTTTTCTATATTGTTCATGCTTGTGTTTCTGCATTATATGCTTGTCCATAAGAAGGGATTTTCCTCATCCCCATAAAACTGGACTCCCTTGATTTGAGTCTTGTAGCAAGTTCTGGTCTTTGAGTGCCTCAGGCCAGTGCCTGGAAGTAGCAAGAGAG
Source organism: Laticauda laticaudata (assembly GCA_004320025.1). Taxonomy (NCBI): domain Eukaryota; kingdom Metazoa; phylum Chordata; class Lepidosauria; order Squamata; family Elapidae; genus Laticauda; species Laticauda laticaudata. Next base: position 5,762 of record BHFT01011707.1, read on the forward strand.
AAAAATGACTTGCCAAGGGCAAATTAATCCATGTGATGTCAGAGTGCTGGGTCACAGGGGCCGGGAACTGTTGTCTACTCATGACTATGAAGTTGTCCATGACAACTATGGCTCTCATCAGTAAACATTAGAAAAAGTACATTCACCTACAGGAAGTGAAAGGAACATTAGTTGAAAGGAGAAAGCCAGAGCATTGTGACAAGTGGGAATTTCAATTGGGCAAGAAGATGGTGCTAAGTTGTTGTTGAGGAAAGCCTTCCAGAAATCCCCTTTTGTCCCAGGTACATTTTGTCTTTCTGAAGCTTCTCTCATGATGTCACTTCCTGTCCTGTGCTCCCTTCCTTTTCCTCCTCTCCCACCTTCCCTTTGATTGTATTTCCATCTTCATCTGGCAGGCAGCGTGTGGCACTACGTCCGGGCCAGTGCATCTTACACCCCCTATTTGCCTCCTCTCTGCGACCCCAAGGACAGTCACTTGCTTGTGGATGGCTGCTATGTTAACAATGTCCCAGGTCAGCATCGCATTTGCCTCACTACCTTGGCTGGTAGACATTGGGGATGCAGGTGGGTCAGAGGGATGGAGGCAGTCAATTGACATGGCTTCCTCCCTCTGAACCACTATCATCCTTCTTTTGCTACGGCTGGGCATGACAAGCTTGGGGTAGCAAGCCTGGATTCTGCCCAGGGCCACATTTTGCTCAGGCCAACAATGCTGCATGGCACAAGAAACTGGGTTGTCAGGTAGTACATGCATTGCCTTGCATGGCTCCCAGGTAAATTTGGAAGTTTAGCAGGCTATCTGGTCACATGTGGGCTCAGGGTGATGAATCTGATGGCTGCATATTGCTTGGCTGCTTTATAAAGTGCTGTGCAGAATTTTCCTGTCTGAGCAGCTGGGCTGAAGCTGGGCTGCACCCCTCTCCATCCCTCTCTGAAGGGTTCATTGCTGCTCTGGGTGTCTCTCTGTTCTTCTGATTGCATTTGTTCCCACATGGTTAGGCTCGCTGTGGCGGTATGTGCGAGCTAGTATGACCCTTTCCGGGTACCTACCGCCACTCTGTGACCCCAAGGACGGCAATTTACTGATGGATGGCGGCTACATCAACAACCTTCCAGGCAAGTATTGGGCAGTCTTGAAGAAAACAGGACAGCCATCTGCTGGAGGAGAAGGATGGCTTGTGAAGCCTGACTGGTCTGGGGCTGGCTTCCATTTTTCTACCCTGAAGCTCTCTTATCTTCTGCTGTAAATACCAAGCAAATATCCTGGTAAAGAGAGGGAGGGGTTGGCTTAAGGAACTATTGAAATCCTAGTCTTCGATGAAGGTTCTGGTCGTTGCCAGCTTACCTTCTCAGATCTCATGCAAACTGTCTTTGTTGTGCTGGCAGGAGCTGTTTGCTTCTCCAGGTGATAAAAATCCATAATGTTAAAGACACCTGTGGCAAAGGAGGGCAAGAGTTAGTAAGAAAGAATATATTGCACCTAGGATACTACAAGTGAAACATGTTGTCCTCTCAAGGAATGTAGAGTGTTGTATCCCTCCCCTTCTGTTGAGAACAGGCTGTTCAATTTTGACATAAATGGCATCTTTGATGACTCTTTTAAACCAGCGGTCCTCTCTGTGCAAACTGTGGACTTTGCTGTCTTCAAAAGAGTGGCCTTTGTCTTTTAAATGCAGATGAACTGCTGAATCTAGTCCTGGTGGGTTTGTTCTCCTATGTTATGCCATGAAGTGGTTGTTTTGTGTCCCCAATATACAGATCAGCACACACTCACTACGGTCTGCTGGTTTGAACATAATTCTTTCAAAAGTTCCAAGAAGACTCCACGTTTTGCTTCTCATCCAAAAAGCTTCTTCAGCTCTGTCTGGATGATGGGGAATGAAAGGATTTATACTCCATACCTATTTGCACTACTCAGTGACCCTGATGACACAGATAAACCTCCAGGTGGCCTCAACAACTCTAAAAGAATGCAAATGACCAGCTGTCTGCAAGGAGTATAAATCTTTCTATTCCCCACCGTCCAATTATAGCTGAAGTAGCTTATTGGATGAGAAGCAAACATCTTCAAAGAAAAACAAGGAAGTCCAGTTGCCTCTTGAAAAAAGACACCTTTGGAAGGGGGTTCAAAGCTTCTCAGAAGAGATTTTCACTGTGTTTGAAACACTGATAGCTTCAATAACAAATCTATATAAGAAAACTTAGATAAAATGCAACCCAAATTTTTAAAAAGCATGAGTAACCACCATCTACCACCATCACCACCACTATACTAAAGCCTATTTTTTTCACCTGAACTAGGAAAAAACAGCAAATGAAGAAACCATGAAAGCCAGAACCAAATCATGCATCTTGGAGAATGCATCTTCCATTTGGGACATCCTACTAGGAAAACCTGAATTGGAGTGAAGGGGTTGATTCAGTTGTATTGCCATGCAGTTTCCTTGATGCATGCTGTGGAAATAGTAGTTGCCAGAGAGCAGGCTGAGATTGCCTTAATTTTAAGGATCAGATGTTCTGATTCCCATTGAAGGTACCACTGAGCTGTGCTTACAAGTACAGTGTCAGAAATATTTGGCCACCTATAATTTGGGCTGCTGCTCACTAGAGGGAGAAGTTCAAAAGAAGAAAAGATCTACAGAAGATATTTTGGCTCTCTTGATAGATTCCAGTGCGAAGTCCAATTAAATTGGCATTGCTCACCAGACTGGGAGAGAGTTGTTCTCATCTCTCTTGTTATCATGCAACCAGATAAGATGTGGTTGATCAAAGATCTCCAATAGAGGCCATTAAACGGTGGGATAAGAGATGAGAATTGCGCTAAGGCAATAGTACTTGGAGTAAGGAAAACATTTTTAGGGTATCCTTCAGCACTATTTTTAAATGCTTAAAAACAAACTTAGGCTTAAATTGCAAGAATCTGGGGTGTTGGGCTTTCATTGAGAGCCATCCCACACTGTGTGAGCAAGAGGGGATTAATATTGTTTATATTGTTTATATTTATTATAACAATATATTATATTGTTTATATTTATTAAACAATATTATATCAATATTGTTTATTATATCAATATTGTTTATATTTATATTGTTTATATTGCCCTGATGGAAATTTCCTTCCTCCCCCATGATTTGTTCTTGGCTGTAGATGGAAAACATCACACATCATATAAGCCACTGTATATTTCACCCCATTTGTCTGAAATGGCATAGGGTCTTCTGCTTGAGCAGGAGGTTGACTAGAAGACCTCAAAGATCCTTTTCAACTCTATTATTCTGCATTCCCCCTGGGAATACAGAATTTGCATTTGGATATAGAGTAGACCTTCCCTCATGCCCCAGACTCCCTTCCCAATTGTGATTACTTTTTATGAAACAAAGACCCTGGGAAACTCCTGCATGGTTCTTAGTTTGGTTCTGAATATTCACCAAACTATAATCCCCACATTTCCTCCCAAGGTTTTATTTCAGATGACTTTTTATAGCACTTTGTCTCGTTTTGCACAGCACTTGCCCTGCAAATGGCAAGTATGTAAAATTCAGAATTCACAATTTTAGATAACCAATCATAAACCCACTTTTTTCTTCCATGGAAGTGTTTCTTAAGCATCCTAGCTATGTTATTTGCCATTTCTTTATATATTAGCTTTGATGCAGATTCTTCTTTTTCTGGTGTTTCTCTTAGGTTTAAATATGTGCTTTCTTGTTTCTGTACTTATGGGAACAAATAAACAAATGCATTCATTGAAATGTCCATGAAATATCAGTATATGCTAGTGTTTTTCTTTTTAATTTTGGCTTCCTTGAGCTAAGCTTACTTATTTCTTTGACAAGATTTTTCTAAAGTGACTTGCTTTCTAAATCTTCACTTATTTTTGTAAATTTTTCTAAGTCTGTTTCACTCATCAATTTCTCAGCACCATTCCTAGTTGGGCATTCCTAGGTTTTTTTTTTCCTGGAAAAGGCCCTTTGAGGCTATGATTTAATGAAACTGACCTGGCTTTACTAAATGTTTCTCATACTGCTTGGTTTTCTGAGAAATAATAGTTGTGTATTTGCCATATTGTCCATTCCAGCAAGCATGTTTTCTGTGGCTTTGAGCATGAAGCATTTTGTAAATTGACCATATTGTATATTCTTTGCTATATTTTTGTAACTGTACAAGTAGTATGAAGAATATTAAACCTCTTCCTCTGCTTATCTGCTTGTTAACTCTGAAAATGCAAGGAGGCATTACTTCATATTTTTACCATTATCTTCCCCCCCTCCCTGTATATGGGATATTAATAAAAGGCCACTTAGTTCAGTTTTACTGAAGGTACTTGCACTTACACATTCCACAAGCCAAAGAGTATATGCCATTTTAAACCACATATAAGTTTCAGATGGGAAGCTACAGATAATAGAGGCTGGCTAAAAGAGCTGGTATACTATGGTATTTAATATACGGTAATTGAATGAGCAGTTAACTACCATAGTATTTTCCAACATGCTGTCCTCCAGGTATTTAGCATTTTAGCCCCAATTAAAGGCTATGTTGGCATGTTTGAAAGGCTCCACGTTAGAGAAAACTAAAGCAGCAGGATTTCTCCCCCACATTTCGGTTATTCTTTGGCTCTTAACAGCTTATAAAAACAAAGTGTAAGACTAGGAAAAGCTATCTATATAGTGCACAGTAATTTCTGTAAATGTATGTCCACTACCAAAAACATAAGTTAGCTGCTTTATGTTGCTTTATTGAATAACACTAAGTTATTCAAGTTGTCCTTCCTTCTATCTAGACCTTTTTCCAGAAATGAATACAAAGGGAAATGCTGTCCCTTCCAGGACCAGTTATAGCTAATTATGGGGTTGCTGTTCCAAAGTTTTCAGCAGAGCAGAGAAAGTATGTTTATGATGACAAACCCCTTTTCCCACAAAGGAGGCCCAATTGATTGATGTTAATTCAGAGAAAGGAAAATTGGTCAGAGGGAATTAGCTTCTATAACATTAAAGAATGCTCTCCCCAACTCTCTGATTTGGTGGTGGTTCTGGTGGTGGTGGTGATGATACATTCTCAGCTTTTGTCTCTTCACATTGCCTTTCCCCTGAAAGATTTCCCTCTTTCTCCCCACTCAAATGTAGCTGACATTGCTCGTAACATGGGTGCTAAGACAGTCATTGCCATTGATGTGGGAAGCCAGGATGAAACTGACCTCTGCAACTATGGGGATAGTTTGTCAGGTTGGTGGTTGCTGTGGAAACGTCTCAACCCTTGGGCTGAGAAAGTCAAGGTGAGTCTCTCTCAGCCTTTAACTTGTGGATGGAAATTCCTGCTTGGATGTGTAAGCGATACCAGCTAGGTGAATTCTTTTCAAGGAATGGTTTCTGTTGCATTTTCTAAGCATTCAAGCAACAATGTTTCTCAATCTCTATTTTAATTTGCTGAGACCACTGTGCAAAATGTCACTGCATGTATACTAGATATTTTGTGAGAGTAGTGCATGTGAAAATAAACCACCTTTGGCTTGTTCTGGCATATCTGCTTGGGTCTCTTGGATTGGAGCCAGTTATCTCTAATTTTGGGTCTTCCATTGGCATCTTTTGCATGGTGCTAGCTTATCTTATCTAGTAAAGCTTACACAAAATCTCAAAGCCTTCCAGAAGCAAATTTTATATATAGGATGGCATTTTAGTGGATCAGATAATATTTTTCATTCCATAATAATTATATGTATTAAATACCTTTTTTATGAACTAGAACTAGTTTTTATGAACTGGAATAATTATGTTCTAAAAAGCTGCATAATTGTTAAACATATTAAATACTGCTCTTGATTCACAATACAGTGGTTTCCTGTAAAGGAGCATATCTTAATAGCACAGAATTGCAAAAAGCTGGTTACAGGCTTACCTGCTTTCTAAGCTTGTTCTGCAGGTTCAAGCTCAGTCGCATTGGTAAATATTTCCAATATTCCTGGCAGTTCTGTATGACTGCTAATATTCTCCAATTGTTTCCTAGAAATATCTTCTTACCATCCTGTCTTTCTTTCACTAGGATCATAATCATGTTAAAACCATAGCCAAGAGGCACAAATCCATCTTGTATGCCAGTTGTACCTATTTCTAGGTCCTGGTCATTTGTGCCTTACTCACCTCCCATTTGGACCACTGCAGTGCAATCTATATGGGGCTATATAGAAGGAGGGGTAGCTGATTAAGGAACCTCTGAAGGGAATCTCCTCAGATATCTCTCTGTGGCCAATCTCACCTTGCCCTTTCAGGTACCTGACATGGCAGAAATCCAATCCCGCCTAGCCTACGTCTCTTGTGTGCGACAACTGGAGGTGGTGAAAAGCAGTTCGTATTGTGAGTACATTCGCCCTCCCATCGATCGCTTCAAAACCATGGACTTCGGAAAGTTCGATGAAATCTATGTGAGTTTGAAGGCCAGCTGCTGTTTCACAGTAATAAATCATTGGGGGGGGGGGTTTGTCTCATATTAAAAGACTCATCTTGCTGAGTCACATAACCCAGAAAGACCAATCAAAGAGAAAACAGCATCTTTAGCCTACTTTTAAAAACCTAAATCTCTCCCTAGCATATCGTACATTTCAAGAATGAACTGTCATTCAAATCAGTCTCAAGATTTAATCTAAATCCTAGTGATTAGCAGTTACATTTTGCCAATCACTACAGGCAACTGAATGGAGCTGAGTGTTTACTGACCAGATGCCCTTCCTTTCATCAATGCAGAGTTATATTCAGCAGATATATTCTCATTGTGCCCAGAGAGAGAAATATCTGCCTCTACCTAGGATCCAACTCAAAGCCTCCTGATTGTGAGAGCTCCACCTCCAAGGCCACTGCACCACTCAGGCAATACATTCAGATACTCTGAAAATTTCCTCTAATCACTATACTTCTGCCTCCTAATTGGCTATGAGAGAAGCAGAAGAATTTTTAAATATTTCCTAGGTTGGAGGACTAAGTGTTAGATACAGGGATGGTTTCAGTGGTTTAACAACATGTCATCCCTTTAACCTAGACCAGGGGGGTCAAACTAGTTTTCTTTCTTTTTTTAATTAAAAATTTTATTTTATTTTTACAAACATTCCATCTTTCCTTTAAACAGTGTGTTGTCTGGGTACAAATATCTTGTTCAATAATATTTATCATGAAACAATTTCCTTTTCATAATAATTACATTCTTATTTTAAACTACTATACATGATATGTCTGTCTGTCTGTCTGTCTCTCTCTGTTTCTTTCTCTCTTATCAGAATCTTTTCACTTTTCCAATTTTGAGCAAATATATTCTAGCTGCAGTTAATACATGAATGATTAAATATGTCGTTTCTTTGCTATAACTTTCAGGTATCATCCCTAACAAAAATATTTCAGGTTTTAATTGTATATGTTGCTTTATCATCTTTTCCAAGCACGTATGTGTTTTTGTCCAATATATCTTGGCTCCTACACATGTCCACCACATGTGGAATATGTTCCGGGTGTCTGATGGTATTTCCAACACTTAGCTGATTTATCTTTAAACATCTTTGCCAGTCTTGCTGGCAGAAGATGCCATCTGTAAAACATCTTATATAAGTTTTCTGGGCCTCAGGAAAGCCTCCTGGGAGCAAAAACAGCCTTCCAGGAGGCTTCCCTGAAGTCCACAAGGCAAAAAAAATTGGGAGGGGGGGGAATGTTTCTGCACAAAAAGAAGAAACCATCCCACTCAGTCACATGGCTATGCCCACCTAGCCACACCCACAGAACCGGTAGTGAAAATATTTGCATCCCACTCCTGATCCCGTCTCTAATGGTTCCTCTAGTATAAAAACCAAGTCATCTGCGAATGCCTGTAGTTTATATTTTTCTTTATTTCCATGCCCTTTATCTCCCTATTTTGTCTAATGTTTCTATTTATTACTTCTAATGTCAATACAAATAGCAATGGCCACAGGGGCATCCTTGTCTTGATCCCTTCTTAATATTAACCTTTTCAGTTATATCTCCATTTTCCATCACTTTTGTGGTTTGTTTATGACATGTCGCCTTAATCATCTTAATAAACCTCTCCCCAAAATCCATTTATTTCAATGTTCATTGAATACTTCCAACATCATGTCAAAAAAAGAATTCTGTAAGGTTTTATATAGTTCTGCTGGTAGTCTATCTGGACCTGTTATTTTGTCATTTTTGTCTTTTTATTGTTTCTGTTAATTCCATCATCATTATCCTTTCTTCTAATGTTGTTTTAAATTTTCTGGTATTTTAGGTGTTCTGCTTGTTCTAAGTACTGTTTCACTTTTCCTTCTGGAATTATCTCTTGATCATATAATTTTTCATAATATTTTTGAATTAATTTCTTTTTATCTTCATTTCTATAATAAAGAGTTATTTGCAATCTATTAGTTGATTAATCCATTTCTTTTCTTTCTCTTTTTTCAATCTGTATGCCAGCCATCTTCCTGGCTTGTTTGCATTCTCAAAAAAGTTTTGCTTAGGTCTTTTAATTTTCTGTGCTAGTGTCAGGCAGAGCTCCATTCAAAATCCAGGAAATAAATACTTAGACACTTTAGTTTAGAGAAAAGACATCTTTTACTGAAAGTGAAGTGGTAGCAACCAAAGAATTCTGAATCTGAGAAATTAGGCGCACAATTCACATATACAAAGTGATGGAAGTGTTCCCACCCCNTAAAAAAAAAAAAAAACAGGAAAATATTACCCAAAAGATTTTTTTAAAATGGTAGAAGAGTTAGCTGTTCAGGACGCTTGGAGAGAAACACATTCTAAGATCAGTCAATACACATTTTATTCAAACAGACATCTCTCCTGGTCTAGAATTGATATCATGTGGGCATTAACAGAAATAATAGCTAACATACAAGAAATAAACATTGAAACAAGTACTTGGGCAGACCACACTCCGATAAGTTATATGGAAAGGACAAAAAAGAGGTCAAGATGGACAATGAATGATTCAATATTGAAAGAAAAGGAATTTATTCAATTTATGGAAAAAGAATTTGATTTCTTCTTCAAAGAAAACAGAAAAGAAACCTCATTACAAAATGTATGGGACACAGCGAAGGCATACATTATAGCAGTGGTTCTCAAAGTGGGTGGTACTGCCCCCTGGGGGGTGGTAGGATGCCTTAGAGGGGAGCTAAGAGGCAAGGGGGCTGGCAGGGGGGCACTAAGAGGGGGCAGGGGGGTGCTGGAGGTGGGCCCCTTGAAGGGTGCAATTCAGGGGTGGGATTCTACTGGTTCATTACTGTTCCCGGTAGTTTGGAGAACCAGTAAAATGGGCCCCTGGCAGGCCCTGCTCCTCTCCACCCACTCCTCCGTTCACTGCCCAGCCAGTCCTTATTGTGCGTGCACAACAATCACTGACAGCCACAGCGTCGCATTGGAAAAGTGGAACAAGCAAAGCTGGAGGTTGGTAATTTTTGCTGCAAAAAGCATCCAGACGCCGTGTGTTTTTTACGGTGCAGCGTCTGGAGGTTTTTTGCAGTGAAAATTACTAACCTCTGGCTTTGCTCTGCTTCTCCAACACATCACCGCGTTCTAGGCACTGGCCCTGCAGGCTCACCCCATTGACTGCTGTGCCACTCTGCTCAGACTTGCTTGAGCAAGTCCCTTCGGTGCAGTGGGCTCAATGGAGTGGATCTGCAGGGCCAGCACCTAGAATGCGGCCAAAGCATTGGAGAAACAGAGGAAAGCCTGAGGTCTGTAATTTTTGCTGCAAAAAACCTCCAGCCACCACGTGTTTTTTTTGGTGAGGCTACAATCTAGCCACACCAAAAAAATCACACGGCAGCTGCAGGCATTCGTGATAAGGACGACGTGGGCTGGCAGGAAGCCCAGGGACAACAATGGCTCAGCCCTGGCTTGCCTTCCCTGGCAGCCAGCTGCGGAACGAAGGTAAAAGTCACAGCCATGGGAAGATGAAAGAGGCAGTGGTGGGGGAGGAAAAGGGGAAACAGGGTGATGTAGGACTAGTCCAGGCAGAAAATAGGTAGATAGGTTAAGGAAGGGATAGAGAGGGAAAGAGAGAGAGGGGGAATGAGAAAAAGAGAAGGAAAAAAGAGAGAGGGAAAGAAGAGAGAGAGAGGGAAAGAGAAGGAACAGACAAGAAAGTAAAGAAAGAAAAAGGGAGAAAGGAAGAAAAGGGATAGTCAAAGAAAGAGGGGGGATGGAAGGGACAGAAAGACTGAGGGAAAGAGAAAGAGAGAGTGAATGAGAGAGAAAGGGAGCGAGGAGAAAGTGAATGGGATATGGAGAGAGGGAAAGAGAAAGAAAGAAAGAAAAGAAAGAAAGAGAAAGAAAGAAAGAAAGAAAAGGGAAAAGAGAAGAGAGAAAAAAGAGAAAGAAAAAGGGAGAAAAAAAAGGACAGGGAAAGAAAGAGGGT
>BHFT01011708.1:0-21584 GCA_004320025.1 Laticauda laticaudata
CGAAACTGCAGGAGATATCTGACCAAAGGAGAGAGGCGTGTCTTTCCTCACACACTTTGGGACCAGCTGTTTTTTAAAATGGCAAAGGCGCTAGCCAAAACCAAGAGACATTAAACAGATGGACTGTTGGTCCCAAGCTGCAAACAGAAATGCTCTGAGCACATTACGCAAACCTGTTGGTCTTCCAACTTTTTTGATAAAAAAGGACACGGAGTTCTACAAAAAGACCAAAAAAGAAGATGGAAACCTGTCGGAGATTTTGTTTTAGGCAGCCCTGAGACACATTCAGAGGAGCCTGTGAGTTCCAGAAACTGGATGAGGCCATGTGGACTGGTGTGCGTCCTCGGATGTTGAAGGATTGCACACTCAGAGTTTAAGCTTTGGGCTTAAAATAAAGGGGGGACCAAACATTCCACTGTGGCCAAGGCCATTGCAAGAAGCCACCTTCGCCGCCGAAAGCAGCAACAAGAAATCCGCAGCCACTATGCACCAAAATGAATTTTCAATTCCAGATCCGCCGAATCAAACCAGAGAGAAAAAAAAGGCAGAGGGAAGTAAGAAACATGCTCACAGAGACTGCCCCACTATGAAGGATCTTTGACTCCCGAGCGGACCACTGTATGATGAAGATGTCCCATAGACTTCAATTCAGAAAGAAAATGGCGAGGGGAAAAAAGAAGAAGCATGGTGGGAATTCCAGATGTTGGCTTGGATGCAGAGGCAACCATCCACGATTCTGAATGCAGGTTCCTTAGACACAATCTGCACAGCTTGTAAAACAAAAGGGGGCACTAATCGAAAGGGACTGCGAACAAAAGAAGCTATAGTCCTAAAAAATGAATGCGGCAGCCCTCCCCCCAGACGGGAAGAAGAGGGACAAAACCAGAATGCAGATGAACCGAAATAATAGAAGTAAAAGAAATGCAACAGAGAGGAAAATTGCACCAGACGGTTAACAATTGGAAAACACCCAAGGGCAAGAAAAACGTGAAAAAGGTCCAGATAGAGGTGAACATTGAAGAAAGCCCTAGTTTTGAGTGGAAGTCGGACTCTGGAATCCTTTTATCCATAGTTATCTTGGAACACCATCCGAAATGCCTTGATACCGAACATCAAACAAAAAGAACTAGAAAAACAAAAAAACTGATTCTTAAAGGACTACCAAGTGGAAATCGAATCATCCCGGGGACCATCATCGACCATGATCAAAACCCTAGCCTGGTTGGGAATTCAAATTGGTCTCGCGGCCCCTGGGAATCGTGGATTGACCAGGCAATCAACAGCATTGTTGGCGGGCCAACTAGGAAGAGAGCCTGTGTTACAAGAGTTCCGGGATGGTTATTCGATGCGGACCCTAGGCAAGTTTACAGAGGGACGCCAATTTAATTTAGCCTAAGACCTGCAAAATTAGCCCCATCCGGCTTCAAATGCCAGATATGTCCCTTTTTGCCTTTTAAAACCAAAATATGAACATACTAAAAACAAAACTGATAGCACATAAGGCGTTAAGACCAATTTCGACTATGCCAGGTGGGGAAAAACACCCTCATCGGTAACCCCTGTCAAACCAGATTGGGTTCACGTGCGCATCTGTCTGTGAGACTATAATGGCAACCCTAATTCATGCACTCCAACAAAGGCGGCATTACCCCGTGCTGGTTAGGTGCAACACTTTATTTTGCACTCCCTAGGGGAGGGGAAAGTATTTTGCAAAGCTTGATCTCGCACCAAATGTACCAACAGGCTACCGTTTGACCCCACTACCGTAAGAGGCACAGACTATAGTTGACACCACAGATGGGCATTCAAGGTAGCAAAACCAACTTCAAATTTTTGGCGTTAGCGTTGCCCCAGGCGTTTTCATAAGGCCTCATTGGAGTGCCTTTCTAAATGAATTAAGGGAGTCGTAACCCATTATTTTTGATTGAATTGTTTACTAGTTTGTTCAGCATAGGAACGCTAACAACTAGAAAGCAGCAATTAAAAAGAAGTATTTAAGAAGATTCAGGGGACATTATGCCTTAAATAAAGTGGGAAAAATGTAAACCTAGCCACCAAACCAGGTTGAAATTTTCTAGCTGTCTCATCGATAGCAAGAGATACACCCCAACCAAAAAAAAGATAAATGGCAAATCAAAGATGCACCTTAGGACCTAGGAAACAAAACTGACTTGCAAGCATCCTATGGTCTCATTAAAATTTTCTACAATGTGTTCCTGCCCAAAAAGGCAACCATAGCAGAAACCCTTACATTCGGTTGTTTAGACAAATAAAAAACTATTGGAATGGGGCATCAGGAACAAGCCAGGCATTTAAACTATCAAAGATCTTTATTAACATGTAACCACTGTTTTTTGATCCAGTGTAAATAAGCAATACCTGCCTTCTGACGGTCACCTGTTGATGCATCGCCTTTTTGGAATCGGGCGACCCATCCTTGAGCCCACAAGCTTACCAGACGCAGAGAATGGCAGCCGGATCGGCCTTCTATTCAAAAAAACACTTATCTAAATCATAGAGAAATTTACATGGCAACTTCGACCGAGAGCCTCTTCACTGTTATTAGCCGGAGTCAAAAAGATTTCCATTTGGATTACCCTTTTATGGCAGAACTTTTTCAATTAATCACTGATCACAAACCCCTGCTAGGGATTTCTAGCAGGAAAACAAACCAACCCGAACATTCTTGTTCACCTTAGAATGACAAGGTGGTCTGAATTCTCTGCTGACTATTAACTACATTGCTAATCCATCGCCCAGGAAAAACCATCACCTATGCAGATTGCCTTGAGCCGTATCCCCATTAACCCATCACGCGAATATGAACCCCAGCTCACCACCAATTCTCACTCTCCAACTTGAGGCCTGGCGAATCTGCCACTAAACCGCAGCGGACATCGCTAAAAAGCCACCCACGATAAGACCTGTTGACAGCTCGCATTCTGCATTTGGTAAGGTTAAGGGCTGGCTGGACAAAAACAAAAACCGAGAACTTTTAAACTGTTTCACACCCAACAGGAAACTGAACTGGCTATCCCAAGAAAGGCTGTATTTTGTGGGGTGACCCAAGGGTAAATCCCTGAAAAACTAACAGGAAATGTTACTGTTTAACATGTTGCACGAGGGTGGCACTTCGGGCATAGTTAGATGAATAAGGGCCCTTGGCCAGGAGTTACGTCTGGTGGCCATGGGGCTGGGACAAAAGACATTTGGAACATTGGGGATGGCAAACATTGCCAACGACTGCCAAAAATCATAGGCCTACCCCCCCACTGGCACCAGTCAGGGAATGGAGGAAAACTCCCCGAGGCCATGGTCTCAAGACTGATATTGGACTGTCGCTGGGCCAAACAATAAGGGCAACACCTTTTGGTAGTCTTGTGGGACGCCTACTCGAACTGGTTAGAAGGTTCTATACTCATGGCATCCACGCACCATCCAAGGTAGTAATGAAGCAGTAGACAAAAACCTTATTCACCACGGCTGGACTGCCTTGATGTGTAGTGGTCGCGACAATGGCCCCAGTTTTCTGGCATTGGGCATCGAGAAAGTACTTAGCTGCAAAAGGCAATCCAACATGCCTTGACAGCGCCCGGCTCATCCGGCTTGGCTTATGCAGGGCCGAATTGCATGTTCGGTAACCACTAAGGAGGGCCTAAGAAAAAGAATGGACAAGTGATGGACGATGCAGTGAAAAACTTAAAAAACCGTATTGTTAAACCATTTGCCAACACTATTACCCTAGCAGCCACCACCAAAAATGAGCCCACAGCAGAACTACTAATGGGAGAAATTTGCATTCCTACCTCAATCAGGGAACTGCACCCGATTATAACCTGGGACCAAAACCCCTGACTCCTCCAGCAAAATAGCACTTTCATTCGAGGGTATAGGCGACCTGGGTTTACTGTGGAAAAAAAACTCCTCTACCGGGGGACCTGTTTATGGCTTTCCAGCCACAATCATCCCAAATCACAGGGGCCCCCGCGTCTTAAACCGCTCGTGTTGGCTTATGACGGAAGAGAAATGGAAGCAGGCACATTTGACCCAGATTTCGATTCTCGCACCCTAGAATGAACTGCCTTCCACCAGCGCCCGAAAATAAACAGACCAAAACAGCGAAGTAAGGGGGGGGGGAAATATACAGAATAATAAAAAAAGGAGAGATTGAACCTCCCATTAACACGACAACAAAACACTACACAAAAAACACCCCAATTAAATCAAAAAGAAGTACTCACATTTAGATGAACCTAGAAGGAGAAGTACGGAGAGCAGAGAGAATGATTGCAAGGGTCCTTCTTGGAATAAGGGAGGGACCACCCAAGGCCAGCTCAACCAACCCAGACAAACCAAGCATGGGAGCGGCAGAGCCATCTCAACTCCAACCCAAAGGAGGACTTCAGCGAGAGCGGCAAGGCTGACTCACCCTTTCCAGGAGGTTCCATGGAGAAGGCACAAAGAGAGAAAGCGGTATTCCCTTCCGAAACCGCTTTGCAAGACCCATGCACGAGGAACTGAAGGCTGTGCAGAGTTCAACCAGGACTTGAATAAAGGCCCCACTTGCTCTGCGTGACCACATTGATGGCACCATTTGGATGAAACCAAGGGGGAAGGGTGTTGTGTATAGAACTTTGGCATAGACTTCCAAAATGCCTATAAACTGATGTGGCCGAAGAAGGCCATTTCCAGATTGGCCATTTTAGGAAACCAATCCAATTGGCCCGCCATACGGGCGGGAATACTCAAAGTGTACTTGTCATTAGCCACTAAGCCGTGGGCAAAGCCCACTATAAAGAAGGGCTGCCGCGGCTTGGGCTGTTTGTTCTGTTACCATTGGCATTATTTGTTTGAAATAAAAGGGGTTGTTGTGTGGAACCCTGGTCTCTGCGGCAACTTATTTTCCGAATTTGGTAACAGATAGGGGACCCCACGCCCAAGTGGTGGGGATTCAAATTTTTTTTAATTCCAGTTCTTGTTGCCATGGCTTGGTGGCGTGGCAGGGGAAGGATACTGTAAAATCTCCAGTCAGAGGTGGCATTTGCTGGTTCTCCAAACTACTCAAAATTTCCACTACCGGTTCTCCAGAACTGGTCTGAATCTGTTGAATGCCACCTCTGCCCCTGCCCAAGCAGAAGATCACACGCCATTTCTGACAACTTCTGCAGGCACACTGTTCCATTGGCTGATTGTTCTCACTGTCAGAAAATTTTTCCTTATTTCCAGGTTAAATCTCTCCTTACTCAGTTTCCATCCATTATTCCTTGTCTGGCAGACAGGTGCTTTGGAAAATAGCTTGATCCCTTCCTCTCTGTGGCAGCCCCTCAAATATTGGAAGACTGCTATCTCCCCTGGTCCTTCTTTTCACTAGCCTAGCTTAGCCATGCCCAGTTCCTGTTTTACTTATGTATTTATTTTTCAAAAGGAAAAAAGAATTTTTTTTACTTTTTAATCTTGATCAGTCAATTTACAAAATAACCAGTAAAACAATCTAGAGGTGCTCAAATTGCAATTTTTTCCCCCAAAGAAATTCCAAACTCCTGAATATGCAGGACAATACATAACTCTGAGTAGATTCCCAGAGGAATTTGCTCTGCAGCTTCTATTCAGAAACCAATACTATCTAAAGAGGTGCCATTCTGCATAAAACAGAGGAGTGAGATTGTAGACAGACAATAAATATTGAAGATGATAAATTGGGCATAAACACACAGAAAAATAAATTATACCCAGGCCAGTTTTGAGCTGTTTTTCCTATACCTTTAAACAATAGATGACCCTGAGAGCAGAGGCTATCTCGACTGATTTCTTACCTGTAAATTGCCTCTCTAATTAAGCTTAAGGAAGAAACCTAGTTTATTTGTTTATTTATTTGGTTTGTCAATTCCTTACAAGATAATAGGTATAAGTAAAAACATAGTTATTAATACATGGATACATATAAGAAAATTTCATTGCCCCCTCCCCCTCAATGCAGAGAAGTTTGTTCCTTTTCTCCTGAAGTTTTTAAAGATAATAATTTCTCTCCAGCAGAGAAAGAAGCAGGGAGTGACTTTTATGTGACCCAGAACAGGCAGCTCTCTCTGAGATGTGCCTGGCTATCAGAGACAGTTGGGTGAAAGCTTTTCTAATCATTCATTATAATATATCATATCCCCCCTTTTTTTACATATAAAAGTTGCTTCTAGCAGTCAAACTTCACCCCAAGGCATAGCAATAAATCTCTTTCAAGATATATAGTAGAATCTAACCAGTGGAACAGGAAAAGCCCATATCTATATAGCAGTTTTGCTTTGATCCTATCTTACTTTGGAGTTAGCAAGAAATTATAGCAGTAGTAATAGCAATAGCACTTAGACTTATATATCACTTTATAGTGCTTTACAGCCCTCTATAAGTGGTTTACAGAGTCAGCCTATTGCCCCAGCAATTTGGGTCCTCATTTTACCCACCTCAGAAGGATGGAAGGCTGAGTCAACCTTGAGCCTGGTGAGATTCGATATGCCAAATTGCAGGCAGCTGGCTACAGCAAAAGTAGCTTGCAGGACTGTACCCTAACCACTACACCACTGCCATCTCCAAGCATGGTGTCTCCACAGCATACCCTTTTGATGTACATAGAATGGTCCATGCTGGGCTGCTGCCCTGAGTGCTTTAATGTGCAACATCCCAAGAACTGGGATTGGCAGTTTTCTTGGGTGAAATATGGACTTGTCCAACATTATCTACCATTTGAAAAACCTTCTCCAATTGGTATCATCCTGTTCTGCTTAATCTGTAGGTTGCATCCGTTTTCTTTTTTCTTTCTCCTCATATTAATGATGCGCTGAAACTTTAAAATATCATCTAGTTATGGATCAGCCAGTTGAGTACTTAGCTTTTAGAACATTAAGTGGCAGCACGGAGTTAGATATTGTTGTAGCTCTTGATTGCCACCTGGTAGTTGGCTGGATTGGTGCAGCTCAGAAGGAGCCACCCGATAAGTGTTGAAGGGCTGGAATTCAGAAAGAGAATCTGGAGATTGGTGTTTGATATGGGAGCTTTAGATCTCTATGAGAACATAACATGAGGAGGTGAAGTCAGAGCTTTCTTGGAAGCAGGACCCATTAGTAAGGGAATTCCCTATTATGCAATTTAGAGAAGTAAAATAATAATAATGTTTATACTTATATATATATTATCAAATGTATGCTTGACAAAATAAATAAATAAAACAATTAAGTGTTTTCACTTCAACTAATTGAAAGGGATGGACTAATCCTTTGCTGAGTTTTGCACTTCTTAGGTTATCAAACAGTTGATCAAACAATATAAAGAAGGATAGAGAGAAAGAGTAGCTGTTAAAAGCTACTAAAGTCTTCTTTGCAATCGAACCAGCCCTGGAGAACAAATATGAAATTCAGGAACTGGATGAAAGCAGACCTGTTGGACTGATGGCTCCAAGCAGATCACTACCCCTAGCTGCTTCAACCTAGATCTCTTTCTTTGTGATCTGTGGATTGTCCAAATGGAAAGTCTTGAGCCAAGATAAAAGGGGAAACACCATTTCAGACTGGAGCTCTTCAATTTTTCACACTGCCTCTTCCATGGTAAGTAGATAAGTAGACAAGTAGATAAGTAGCTGATAAGTAGACAATGACTTGTTCTCCTCAAACAGGGCAGCACTGGGCAAGGAGGCTATGTGGATGCGATCCAGGACCCAGCTCAGACATATAAGTTACTTTTATTGCAGATAGAAGAAGAGCGAGTAACAAAGATATCCTACTGTTGCAGAATCTGGCAATCCAGTTTGCTATAGATCCATGATGGCGAACCTATGGCATGCGTGCCACAGGTGGCACGCAGAGCCATTTGTGCTGGCACGCAAGCTGCAGGCAAACTTACCTCACTGTGCATGCGTGCACCTCATAGCTGATTTTTGGCTGGTTTGAGGCCTTTTTCAACCTCCCAAAGGCTTGAGGAAGGCTTCTGCAGGCTTAGCAGGCCGAAAACTAACCCCGTTTCATCACTTCCTGTTTTTCTGAAAATACCGGAAGTGATGAAATGGAGCTTTTTGGCCTGCAAAGCTGGCAGAATCCTGCAGAAGCCTTCCTAAAGCCTCTGGGAAGCCGAAAAAGGCCTCAAACCATCCAAAAATCAGCTGTAAGGCACAGTGCAGGTAAAGGGGCGGCAGTGGTGGGGTTGGGTGGGTGGGGATTGCACATGCATGCATAGGGGCATGGGGGGCACACATATTCTTCTGGGTTCTGGCACACGAGCATGAGTGTGCAAGCGTGCACACAATTTTTGGCACAGGAGCCGAAAAAGTTTGCTACCACTGCTATGTAATAGCTGTAAGATTTCAGTCTTAGATTTCTTCCTCCTACCTTTATGCGATAACTTTTTACAGCTCATTTCTCAGCCTTGGAGAAATAGGGCATTCACTCTGTGTTTCAAGAAAGTCCCAGTGTTTCGAGAAATATGATGATAACCTCATCATCAATTGTAGAAGGGGAAAAAAGGAGTCCCTTCGGATTTTACTCCGCTGGTCATAGCCAATTCTAGGGGGCAGTGTTGATCTCTGGTTCAAGGCCATTGAACCAGCATTGTCCGAAGATCTTTCCGTGGCCATGTGGCCAGCATGACATCAGAGAGCTTTATTACCTTTTCAACAAAGTGATACCTATTTATCTACTCACATTTTCATGCTTTCAAACTTCTAGACCTGGGACAAGTAACAGGAGCTCACCTGTCATGTAGTGCTTGAGTCTCGGACCTGGGTTGCCAGCTTTCTGGTTGACAAGCCCAGCGTCTTAACCACTGAGCCACATTTTCATTTGCAGAAAAAAAATCAGCAAAATCAGTAGATGGAACATGGAGTGGAAGCCACCTCCCTGTTTGAACAGATGAGCAACTTTGACATATTTACAAATAGGCAAAAGGCATCACAAAGCTCTTCTTGCCAATTTTGATGTATCCTTCTGTGGACACCAGTGAGTGTCCTTCCAATTTAGCTGCTTCAGCTCTCATATCAGCTACTTTTCACCATCTGTCCCACCTGCTAGGTCACAGGTGTCAAACTCATATCATCACAGCGTCGTCAAGTGATGTACACTATCGTGACTTTTTCCCCCTTCACTAAACTGGGCATGGGCGTGGCCAGTGTGTGATGCATCTGGCCTGCGGGCCATGTGATGGACAGCCCTGTGCTACGTGATTCCATACACAGTAGCCAGATAAAACATACTGTTGAGAATTAGTTCCTCGCTGAATGAAAAGAGCTCCTTTACAGAAGTAGAGAGAAGGAACATCCTTCTTTTGCCCTCCCAGCGTGACAAGCGGCTT
The DNA here is from genome assembly GCA_004320025.1 of Laticauda laticaudata. Lineage (NCBI taxonomy): Eukaryota > Metazoa > Chordata > Lepidosauria > Squamata > Elapidae > Laticauda > Laticauda laticaudata. The sequence goes on from BHFT01011708.1 coordinate 9,325, forward strand.
TGTTTCCAAACACCTGAGTGACCCATGTGCTAAAGGTTCAGGAGCCATCTTCTGGAATCACGAAAGTATTTTAAATACCAGTGGGGGGCTGGGAGAGGAAAAGACTCAAGGCGAGTACAATATTAAAATTTCATTTAAATAACATATTTGAAAAAGGCTTCTAACTGCATCCAGCTGAGAAAGAAGAGTTCGTGGGAGGGAAAGCTCGAAAGGCTTCCAAAGCTCACTATTAGCTAAAGCTCTCTGCCTATTAAGATGCTTCTGGATTTGGTCAGACATGGGAGAGTCCTGTGTGATCTGTTTTTTTTTTATTAGCCCTAATTTATATACTGTGGATTTCAATGGGTCTACTCTGACGAAATGTTAATCCAACCCATTAATTTCACGATAGCAATTTCTTCTGCAACTAAATTCTATTTCCAGAATGAACCAAATAAGCTGTTATAATCAGGGTCTTAGTCCTTTTAAAAATGGGCAATATATCTTCTTCTTAATTATCCAGCCTAGCCTGTAACAGTTGTTTCTGTTGCATGATGATTAAATGAATAGTCTCCACAAAATAATAGGATAAGTCCCTGGTGATTTTTGCTTCTTCCTCTGTGTAAATGAAGACTTAGCCATTCAGGCTAAAAGTATCTAAAAAGGTTCAATCGTGGAAATACGATTGAACCTTTTTAGATATTCCCCTCTTTATGGTTCCTTTTGCTCTCATTGCATCTGCTTCCACAGAACTAGCCTATCTGGGCATCCTTAATCCATTGGTGGCAGGCATCACATGGGAGTAGTGACACCTTCCCATCAGGTGGGGGTAGACGAAAGCAGGCACTGGTGTTTGGATGATGGAACAAGATTCTCTGTAGTAGGGGTCTCCAACCTTTGGCAACTTTATGACTTGTGGACTTCAACTCCCAGAATTCCTCAGCTAACCATGCTCAACTTGTCAACTTAAACTCTTTGCTGGTTGAGGAATTCTGGGAGTTGAAGTCCACAAGTCATGAAGTTGTCAAGGTTAGAGACCCCTGGTCTATAGTATTAGCCAGTGGTGGGCTGCAACTGGTTTAACAACCAGTTCTGTGAGCGTGTGCTTCGCTGGTCACTGATATTGTTCCTGCAGCAATAAATCCTTCAGCTACTTAACAGAGGGTTCAGCAACCTCTTCAGGCTATGGATATGATGGCCCAAGCATCCATACCATTGGATTATTTGGAAGTTGTAAATGCTGTTAATTTCAGCATAAAATCTCATGTATTCCCAGATAGGATCCTTAAAATCTTCTGAGATGTTGTGCAAGATTGCAAACTCTCATAGAAGAGCCTGGCCTGGCAAATTTTGAATGTTCTTAACTCTTCTTAATTTAATTTGGTGAGCATTACTTCTAGAGGCAAGGAAAATTACTGCTGATATTGACTGTTACATAAAGCAGCCCTCCATCTTTATCTTTATCGTAGCACCTGATTACCATTTTCCTTCTTTTAAAAGCATGCAAGTCCTTGCTTTTCTTTCCTCTAATTCTCAGGAATATGTTTACCTCTTCTCAGGTTTCCATTAGGCATGACCACCAGGGCAGAACTGAAATGTCCTTGTTCCCACGGATTGGAAAGCATCAGCAAGCAACACTGAAAGCCCAAAGTGCTTTTAAAATGATGTGGTATAAAGAAGAGCCAGCGTTCCACAGTACAGCCATGACAAGCTCAATGGCAAAAAGGCACACACCCTCCGAATGCTTCTTTAAAAGGCAAGTGTCAGATAGGACTGTAAAATACTAACTAACCTATAAACAATGTCCATCTTGGTGCTGTGGCCGGTGATTAAGAGATACTTTGCCATCTTGAAATGGAAACAGCTGCTCTCTGCTGGAAAGAGAAGGAAATCTTCTCATTAGCATTAAATCTAAATCAGGCTTTCTTCATTTGCATCTTTCTGTGGTGTTCTATTTCCCTAAAAGGGTAACTTGGGAGTGACAATTTAGATCAAGGTTCAGCAACCGGGGTCTCCTTGACTGTGTGTCTTTGAAACATAAAGCAATACTCCACCCCTCCCCTCATCTCATCTTGCTGAAATGGTGAGAATCTTCACAAATACAACTTCATGCCTTGTCAGTGCCATGGAGGGCATGGTTGTAAATAGCTCTCTGAAATCTTGATCTTCCCTATGGCCAATGACACTGCTGTTGAATGTGCCTCAAGCTAATCCCCAAATGTAATTAGACACAACAGAGGGGAAAAAATGGTTGCCTGCATCTTGGTTCCTTTGGTCCTAAAGCCCATGTCACAGTGAACCAACGGATGCAAAGAGGATGTAAAACGGACAAAAAACCTTGACATCCGTTCAGAAAACGCGATGGTACTCACTGCCTCCATTTTGCTACCTCTCCATCCGTCCAGCATCCGTCTATGGACGTTTCATCCGCTCAGAAAGTTTTGACTGCCACAAAACTTTTGCGCGGAAAATGTATCCAGTTTGTATGTTCTGCATCCGCTACGCATCCCGTTACGCATCCGTTATGCATCCCCTATATCTGCTAGCGCTCCACTACGCATCCGTGGAACTCCATCCGCCCGGACGCAGGGAGGAAGTGGAAGGATGCAGAACGGATGCAGAACGGATGCCTAGCGGCATGCCTAGCGGATGCCTAGCGGAGCAGAAACCAAAGCGTTTTAAAACGGAAAAAACTGTTCGCAGAGGGGACCTATCTCGGATATTAAGGATGTCTACAGGATGCCTAGAGGATGCCTAGAGGATGCCTAGGAGGATGCAAAGGGACACCTATACTGCCCATAAAAAGGGGGAGCAACTTCGTCTGCATCTCTCTTTCAGACCAGCAGACCACTGGTGCAGACCTCTGCAGCCTTCATCTGACTCTTCCTCTTCACAGCATCCAGTCATGTCCCACCATGGATTGCGACAAAAATCCTTTCTGCAGCCAACATCCTTCTGCAACACTGCGAAACCATCTGCAGACTCTGCTGAACTCTACTGCGAGAAGAAAAGGAGCCACCCAAAAGAGAGTCTGGATCCGAAAGATGGTTCGCCAGAAGAGCAGAGGACGGACTGTACAACAAGTCTGATGGTGGAGCTCAGGAACGAAGACACTCGGGCTTCCAGAACTTCATGAGGATGCCTCCAGCCATGTTTGACGAAGTTGTGCAGCGGCTGACACCAGGTTGACCAAGGCAAAACACCAGCTTCCGGCCCAGCCTGGAACCTGGGCTCAAGGTGGCACTCACTCTGCGCACCTGGCCTCAGGGACCGCCTACCAGGAGCATGCAGTGCTGGCTGGAGGGTGCCACACAACACCATCAGCATTGTGGTCAGAAGAGTGTGCAGGCCATCATCGAAGAATACAAGGAGGAGCTCCTCCCAGTACCCCTCCACTGAAGAAGGATGGAAGAAAGTTGCAGAGCAGTGGTATCAGAGGTGGAACTTACCCCACACCGTTGGAGCATAGATGGCAAGCACTGGCCTGCAAAGCTCCAGCCAACTCGGGGTCCACTTATTTCAACTCACAGGGCTTCCTTCAGCATCGTCCTCTTCGCCATGGTCGATGCTGACCACAAGTTCATGTACATCGATGCTTCAGGCAACGGGTCAGCTTCCATGCCCAGGTATACAAGCCAGTCACCTCAAGGAGGAGCTGGAACGCAACCATCATCTGGGCTTCCCAGATCCAGACCCCCTGCCCAACGAAAAGCAAAGATGTGCCCTACTTCATCTTGGGGGATGACGCCTTCTCCCTCACAACCTACCTCATGAAGCCCTACACCTCCAAATACCTCACCCATGAAGAGAGGATCTTCAACTACAGGCTGTCCAGGGCAAGACGGGTGGTGGAGAACGCCTTTGGCATCCTGGCCAACAGTTCCAGGTACTTCTCACCAACATGCAGCATAGCCCAGAGACCATGAGGAGGACGATGGAAGCTTGCTGCATCCTGCACAATCTCATGCGCACCCGCTACCAGTCTTGCAGAACAGGTTTGTGGGACCATCAACAAGGCAATGGGGACATGGAGCCTGGGAATGGAGGCACAGGGCAAAACCTGATTGCCACTGAGGATGTGCAAGCCCCAACAGAGCCTCACGGAGAACGGAGAAGCAGCCGCAACCTCCTGAGACACTGGTGCAACTCCCCAGCTGGAGCAGTGAAGTGGCAAGACAGGATGGTAGATGCTTAATGGATGCTTCCTTCAGCCTGTCTCATCACACGGAGAGATTGGGCCATGTATGTTTGGTTTGCCTACAATGAACCAGGGCGTTTAATAAAGAGTTGTGTTTATGTTGACATGTGTGGATGATGTATACATTGTTATTGATAATAAAGAGGCCATTAGGTGTGGCACCTGGGAGGGTGGACCATTCACAGTCCCACTATGCTTGCACTGGAGGGTTATCTATCCACTGCTATCCTAACCCATCCCACAGCTATTACCCATCCCACAGGTATCCCTGCCCATCCCAAAGGTATCCTTACCCGTCCCACAAGCATGCAAAGGCTTAAACCATTTCTAAAAGTTTCCAGCAAGACTTTATTAAAAAAAAGAAATGAAGCAAATGTGTGAATCATAAATAGACTTTATTAACAGAAAGCTATAAAACAAAAAATGAGTCTCTGGCACTCCTCTTGGTCGCTCAGTCTCAGGGGTGAAGGGTCCAGGTGCTATGGAGGTGGCTGGTGCTGGAGTGCTTGTCCTCAGCTCCTCCAGAAGCAGAAGCAGCAGAAGCCCCAGCCCCAGAAGAGCGAGCCCGTGCTGCAGAAGCCCCAGAGAACCAGAGTGAGGGGCCAGGGGCGGGGATGGTAGCCCTGTCCCTCTTGCCAGGGCTGGCCGCAGATGGCTGAGGCTTGCTGTGCTTCCGCATGGTTGTGGGGTTGCTGGCTGGCAGGCAGGCTGGCAGGAACCAAGGCTGGCAGCAAGGCTGGCAGGGAGGCTGGTACCAAGGCTGGCAGGAAACCTGGCAGGCAGGCAGCAAGGCTGGCAGGAAGGCAGACAGCAAGGCTGGCAGGAAGGCTGGCACCAAGGCAGGCACCAAGGCAGGCAGGGAGGCAGGCACCAAGCTTGCAGGCAGGCTGCACCAAGGCTGGCAGGCAGACATGAACCAAGGCTGGCAGGAAGGCAGGCAGCAAGGCTGGCAGGTAGACTGGCTGGAGGAAGGCTGGCAGGCAGGCAGACAGCAAGGCTGGCAGGGAGGCTGGCCACCAAGGCAGACAGCAAGGCAGGCAGGGAGGCAGGCCGCAAGGCTGGCAGGGAGGCTCGGTACCAAGGCTGGCAGGAACCTGGCAGGCAGGCAGGCAGCAAGGCTGGCAGGAAGGCAGACAGCAAGGCTGGCAGGGAAGGCTGGCACCAAGGCAGGCACCAAGGCAGGCAGGGAGGCAGGCCACAAGGTGGCGGAAGGCTGGCAGGAGGTGGCCACAGGTGGCAGGCAGACATGAACCAAGGCTGGCAGGAAGGCAGGCAGCAAGGCTGGCAGGTAGACTGGCTGGCAGGAAGGCTGGCAGGCAGGCAGACAGCAAGGCTGGCAGGGAGGCTGGCACCAAGGCAGACAGCAAGGCAGCAGGGAGGCAGGCAGCAAGGCTGGCAGCAAGGCTTGCAGGCAGACATGCAGGCAGGGCAGGCAAGGCTGTCAATCCGTCCGGCAGCAGGTCCTTCTCGAATGCTGCCACGTGCGAGCTTCTTCCTTTATATCCGCGGGGCTGACGCCAATGCATCCTCCCACATTCGCAATTAACTCCAAGGCATTCATTCTGCTTCTGCTGTGCATCCGCTAGGCTTCCGCTGTGCATCCGCTTCATCCGCTGTGCATCCGTTCTGCATCCGCTGTATCCGTTCTGCGTATGCTTGCTGGAGGCCCCCCGGAAGCCCTGCGGATGCACCATCCGCTCCCATCCGCTTCCATCCGCTGGGCTTCGTTCCGCATCCACTTTGCATCCGCCCTGCGTTCCTCCCCGCGTCCGTGTTATCCGCTCCGGGTATGCAAATTTTTGCCCCTTTTGAGCGTGGATAACAACGGATGACACATTTTGTTCGTCCACTGTGTCCTTTTTGCATCCATTGGCCAGTGTGACATGGGCTTCAAGTCAAGGTCTCAAGTTATTCTATATACTTTATGGAATCCAATTACGGAGAAATGGAAAGCACCAAGGGGCACAAATGCAAATTGTGAACCTTTGCAGGCCAATATAAAATGCTGATATACTTTTCAGGAAGTTAGATTGGTTGTGATTTCTTGGGGAATGCCTCCCTCGCTTACAGATGGCTTCACACAGCATCATGTTTTAAATATCATTCATGAAATGTAAAATGTGACTATGAAAGGCAACAGATGGAAAAGCACCCCCACCTTACAGTCATCAAGACTGGCTATAATTTCTGCTAGTATTTACTTGGTGATAAGACTATCCTTCCTCCATATCCTATATGTTGAACCCTTCATCCAGAATATGTGTCTGAACAGTGACGAGAGGCTGCTAATGGTGGGCATGACAATTCCCATCTCTAAGAATATTAATAGGCAATTGAGGAGCTTGTATAATTCCACACTGAAGAACTGTCCAATCAGCTCCTTTTCTGATGTGCCGGCCTGTAACTTTTATAACTTCCAGCCAGCACAGCAGTGGTGGAATTCAATTTTTTTTTACTACTGGATCTGAGGGTGTGACTTGGTGGGTGTGGCAGGGGAAGGATACTGTAAAATCTCCAGTCAGAGGTGGCATTTGCTGGTTCTCCAAACTACTCAAAATTTCCGCTACTGGTTCTCCAGAACTGGTCAGAACCTGCTCAATGCCACCTCTGCAGCACAGTCAATTATTGTTCTTGCTGGGAATTACGTAAACTGAAGTACAATACTTCTGAAATACAGAAGGTTGGAGTAAAGTGACCTAGAGAAAATTGTATCAGGCAATGGATTTACAGCAACTTCGTATTTCTGGATTGGGGAGATGTATCTCCCCATCTATAGATGCATGTTTGACAGCCGGGGAGTGCATATTCCACTTACCAAGTGATGTTGGTACTTTTCATTTTGTCTCTTGGTGGGGCTGGCTTGATCCAGAGAAACAGAACAATTCAGAGTGTGAATGTCCAAAACCTACAACTTATGTTTGCTGTAGTGATTTGAGAGGGATTTCAGTACTCAGAGGATGTACTTCCTTTGTAAACCTTTGTGGTGTCTGCCTTATTCAGGGGTCTGGCTGCATGCCTGGCCATGGGGGAGCTGAAAATAAAAACAAATCTTGCACAAGGCTGGGGTCCCACAGACATGCTTTTTTGATTCAGAAATGTATTAAAGCAAACCATAGAGTGTGAACCAAAAAAGAAGGTGCCACTTTAAATACCACTGATACAAGGAGATTTAAATCTAGTCTCAGGGCAAATGTGGGGTGGAAAAAAAAGGAACAGAAGGAAATAAAAGTCCTATCTTCAAAACACATTCATTGCAAACCGAGGCAAGCAGGATTAGGAGGAGGCCCAATGATGAGAAATAGCCTCATCTTCTTCCAAGGCCCTGAAGGGCAGGGAGATAGGCCACTGCTACGAAGGGGCATTGTCGAATGTCCATTCTAGAAGAACCACTTGCTCAAGTAGAGAGCAACCACACATTTCTCCTTAACATCAAATGTTGTCCCCTACCAAGGGTGAAGTTGCTGAGGCTCAACAGCAGGAAACCAGATGAGTTTGAACATGTGTCATCCTGTGAGACAGTCAGCACACTGATATTATGTAATCCTTTGTGTGTGTGTGTGTGTATGTGCACCTTCTTGAGTCAGCCTTGATTCCTGGTGACTGCCTGAACAGGTCACTGCATTTTCTTGGCAAGGTTTTTCAGCAGTAGTTTGTCTTTGCCTCCTTCCTTCCAGGGGCTGAGAGAGACAAGCCCAAGGTCACCAACTGGTTTTGCGCCCAAGACTGGACTAGAACTCATGCTCTCCTGGTTTCTAGCCTGATGCCTTAACTGCTACAGCAAACAGGCTCTTTTGTGATATAATACTAATGTCCGCTTCTTCCTGAATTGACTTGCAGACTTTGTTCTAAGTCTCCTCAAGGATCTTCCTCATTCAACTATCTTAGGAAACATTCACAATAAATATCAGTTTAACATTAGTTTACATCTTCTTGTGCAGGAGGCAAAAAGCGACCGACCAGGTTCAGATGCATAATGCAACTGCAGAAATGATTCTGAATCAAATAAATAATATGGGAATGGTTTAGATTGATTGAAAAACCTCCCAAGTGACTAGCAGGAAGCTATATTGCAGACATCCATCTTTCTGCAATGCAGCTGTTAGGAAATGGAGAGGCACATTCTGTGAAAGTGCACTAACTACAGAACAAAACATTTGGTGAATTTTTTTACTTGAAACTGTAAGGTGACCATTGGACCATTAAAAAAAAAAAAGACAGGTTGCCGCAATAGATGAATGGTAATTGAGACTGTTATGGATCGAAGAGAATTGAAGTCATGGATGTTGGCTGAATGTTCCTCTCAGCTTCTCCCCACTCCATGGAAATCAAACTTCTCGACTGCAACCTGTGAATTGATATTAATGCACTCTATATTATTTTAATGATGTTTTATTCGAAAAGGCCATTCATTACTGAGATTTCCCAGAAGTCACATTAAGAGAAATGCATTCTGCATTGAGAATTGGTTCAACCAAAGAAGTCTGATTGGAGAGATGTGGATATTCAGGCTCATGGAAAGCCCTCCTTCCTCAGGGCTGGAAAAAGTGGAGACGTGTTTTTTGAATGCATCTTTGTAGATAAAAGAGAAAAGACAAGTTTGGGGATTCCATACAAACACTAAGCTCTGATTCAGCAATGCTTTTAAGCAGGCACCTAAGCTCGGAGCTGGTTGAAAAACAAATTAATCTTGAGGACTTCCTTTGTACTTATGTCAGAATTAAGTATATTGATAGGTTAATAGCTGGAGTCCTAGATAAGTGGCTGAGTCCATGCTTTGAATGAACATTTTTTGAAAGGAAGAGAATCCTGTCTTCAGTCTCCTATCATCTTTCAGTGTAGATGAGTCTGATGTGAGCTGTAGACAGCCAATTCCCACCACCTAATACTCCCATCTATTCCTAGATTGGGGTGCCTGTAGACACATGAGATATAGTATTTCACAAAAGGCTGAGTTTATGTGACATGTTTAACTATAATATTCTTAAATGGCACATGGGTTCCTGATGTATAAGCCAGCTGGCTCCCCCCTTGCTTCCCCCCCCTGAAATTCCAGCTATTTCTCCTGCTTGAATTTCAATGGCAATGTTTATTTTATGTTAAGATTTATACATATGACTTGGAACAGGACATGACTGTCATGGTGGCCATGAACTCCTGGGCTATCTTCCTCCAGGGAAGATGGATTAAAATTGCCCCAAACCAAAAGGCTGGAGAATTTCAGTGCCAGCCCAGCTATGGACTCAAGGAACTTGGGGAACAGAGGTGGTATTCAGCAGGTTCTGACCAGTTTTGGAGAACTGGTAGCAGAAATTTTGAGTAGTTCTGAGAACCGGCAAATACTACTTCTGACTGGCCCTGCCCCCATCTTTTCTCTGCCTCCCAAGTCCCAGATGATTGGCTGAGTCTTCTGTTGCCCTGTACAGGAAAATGCAGCTGGAAAGCTGGTTAGTGGGATGGGGAGGGAATGGAGATTTTGCAGTATCTTTCCCCTGCCATGCTCACAAAGCCACGGCACACCCACCAAGCCACGTCCGCAGAAACAGTAGTAAAAAATTTGAATCTCACCAATGTTGGGGAGGGAGTTTGTTATGCAGTAGGGAGGCTGGTGAATTAACAAGAATCCCAAATGATCCCTAGAGCCCAACAAAAAGGATCTTGCATTTGGCAATCTATGAAGCAGCACCTCTGAAGGTGTATCTTGGATGACAATGGTAATACTTTTACTCCTGCCCTGCTGTCTCAGCTGATGCCACATTCAAAACCCAGTTGGGCAAATCTCCCTGAATTATTTGTAAAAATAATAAAGATGGGATACATGTAAATAAAATAAAAATACTGTAATTCAAATCCAGGAAAATCTTAATAATACATATTAGGTTGGCCCTCTCATCTATGATCAGATCCTGGCTAAGGATGGCCTTATTACAGACCAACCTGGATTTAAGTAGCAACAAAATGTTCAGCTGCATCATATAGGAGGAAGAGATATTTTTCTTCCTACAATGTCTTAAATCAGAGGTATCAATATTTTAACAGCCAGAAGCACTACAGTGAGAATTGAGATGTAATTTGATGGCCAAGGCTATGACATGTACATTACAAAATCAGAAGGAATGAGGATATATATGGTGCTTGGGAAGGACGTTTTTTAAAAAAGAGGTTTAAGTTGATCTAATGGCTGGCAAACCTTCCTTCTTTAATCAGGAAGGGCAGCCTTAATGAGTTTAGGACCACAAAACAAGAATCAGAGGATGCCCTAAACCAGAGGTCTCCAAACTTGGCAACTTTAAGACTTGTGGACTTCAACTCCCAGCATAGCTGGCTGGAGAATTCTGGGAGTTGAAGTNAGCATAGCTGGCTGGAGAATTCTGGGAGTTGAAGTCTACAAGTCTTAAAGTTGCCAAGTTTGGGGACCCTTGCTCTAATACCTTGCTTGTCTATCTCTGCTCTAGGTGCAGAAAAATGCGAAGGGAAAGGAGCAAATGATTTTTGGGGGATAGTCAGAACAAAGCATTTAAATCTCTGACAAATGTTGAGCATGTATTTTAAAAAGATATGAGGAGATAAATGAAAACAAAAATAAAATGAATACCTAAAGCACTGGCTATTCTCGAGCAACACTAAAGAGCATGTTACTCACACAGGATAATGGTTGGATGGCAGACCCTAGTAATTAGTGCTAGCAAGTGGTAAGGTGGCTAAGAAACCTAACAGGAATAAGTGAGTGTTGGACTGGACCACAGAAAAACCTCACTCAAGTTCCCGCTTGACCATGGATGATTCTGAATTTGTCATAATTTCTTAGTTCAGCCTCTCTGACAGGGCTGCGGTTATGATGATAAAATTGAGGGATTTCTCCTATATACATATCACCTTGTGCTCTTTAGCGGGTGGAAGGAGATTAGATCAAGCCAGTAAAGAAAACAGGTTCATATTGAATTTACCCAGCTGAAAGAAGGGGATTAGTTTTTTTCTCTCCTGATCACCAAAGTTAGCTTGCATCTACCAGTACAATCCATTTCCCACATTCTGGGGACTAGGAGCTTTGAGCACAAAAATGTCTTATCACCGTGGAGACCAAGAAGTACTATTTAGGAAAGTGTTAATTACATAGCAAGAGAATTCATACCAAAGGCAGCTGAGAAGCCTTTGAGATGAGAAGACACATGTTAGACAATCACAGTATGATTGGTATTGGTTGCATTTTCGTCAAGGGAAACTTGTGGTCTTAAAGTGACCAATTACCAGGGAGCTGTAGTCCCACTCTCATTTTTAATTCCTGATTATGAGGCACTGCTAATTAATGGGGAAACAGCAGAGCTGAATGTAGAAAGGTGGTTTTCTGATATAGCCAGAAGTCTTCTGTACAGATCGTCCTCAACTTGCAACCATCTGTTTAATGACAGTTTGAAGTTACAACAGCACTGAAAAAAGTAATTTGCAATTGGTCCTTATAATCATTGTAGCATCCCCACAGTCAGGATTTTGGACACATGGCAACTAGCTTGGATGGTTGCAGCATCCCATGTGATTATATTAGCATGTGATTGCCATTTGCAACCCTTCCAGCTGGCCCCTCTGACTGGCAAAGTCAATGGAAGAATCTGGGTTCACTTAATGACCGCATGATTCATTTAACAACAGCCATGATCTGCTTAACAGCTGTCGGAAAAAAGATCCTAAAATCAGGCATGACTCAGTTCTCAACCACCTAGCTTAACTACAGAAATTCTAGCCCCATCTGCAATCGTAAGGAGAGGATTACCTGTAAATAAAATCCATGTTACAAATTTAAGTTTAATTTCATGATTTCATAATGATCTTTTTTGCAAGAATCTGTTGCTCAAAGGAAACTAAGGATCTCATCAAACTTCCCAATTTTAGTAAGAAAATCAGTCAGTTTGAAATGTGGAGAGATTTTATGATGCTTTCCCAAAATGGCTGCAATAGAGGGAATAGCCAGGCAAAAAAGCTATTGCAGCTATCTTCTTTAACATCTCCTGTATGTCCCCACTTATTTCCATCTTTTTGGAGAAGAGATCTTGGTCTGCACACACACACACACACACACACACACACACAC
>BHFT01011711.1:0-27075 GCA_004320025.1 Laticauda laticaudata
TCTACATGCTTCCTTTGTTCCTCAGAAAGCGAAGACTCCATACTTACAGAAACCAAAAGGTTGAAGAAACCACAAAGAGGGTCCTTGCCGGATGAAGTAAGAAGGTTCCTGTTCAAGTGCCACTTGTAATGACGAGGCAATCGAACTGTTTGATCATGAACAAATGAATTATGATGATGATCTTTATAGTCTTTGCATTTATATACATTTTTAGTTATCCTCCATCAATGGTTAACTTTGGTTACTGCTTAACTTTCATTACTGTTTAGTACAGTAATCCATACAATTAATTATCTCTTGTTAAAAGTCTAACATATGTCTACTTCCCCTCTCTAATCCTCCTCTATCCAATAGATTAAGGACAACTCTGAATGTCCTAGAGTAGTCCCGCCAGAGCCCTGACTTGAACCCAATCAAGTATCTCTGGAGGGACCTTAAAATGGCTGTCCACCAATGGTCACAATCCAACCTGACTGAGCTTGCAGGGATTCGCAAGGAAGAATTGGAGAAAATCCCCCAATCCAGGTGTGCAAAACATGTCATACCCAAAAAGTCTCAAGGCTGTAATTGCTGCCAAAGGTGCTTTAACACAGTATTAAGTCAGAGGTCTGAATATTTATACCAATGTGATATTTCAGTTTTTTTTTCTTTTTAATAAATGTATACACATTTCAAAATTTCTGTTTTCACTTTGTAATTATGGCATACTGAGTGTAGATTAATGAAAAAAAAAAGAATTTCAACAACTGTAGAATCAGGCTGCGGCATAATTGACAAAAGCGAAGGGGGACTGAATACTTTCTGAATGCACTATATATGGTTGTGCCAAAACTCACGTTACCTACATTAATCATTTACTTCCAACAACCAATTGGAGCCAGAACTGCAGAAATCTTAATGACAACAATTCATTGCAAAACAAATAAAACACTTCTGCAATAAATCAAAGAGATGTTTCAGTCATCTAACGTTCAATGTTTCCACAAATTCCTTCCTTATGATTTTATTGGCAGCTCATTATGTACTTTTTAAAAATAATTTCAAAGCAACGATAGCCTCCAATCTTGACAACGAAAGTTGAAAAGGAAGAAGTCAACTCGGCTTCGGAACTCTGGCTTCCTTCCATCAGTCATCAAGGCCCGACTGTTTATTTACAAACAGAAGATCCAAAGCCGTGTCTCCAAATTAGCTGCGTATCAGTAACAGGCTGTTACGGCTGCCGTACCACATGCATTACTTGCCCCCATCTTGAGCCCGCTGAAAAGACAAGAGGCGGGGATTCTGGCTCCTTTGGTAGGACGTCCTGAGCGCTGGTGTGCGTGGGAAGAGTGGGTGGGCTTTGAAAGAAGGTTACGCTTAGGGCCGCGTATATCCGGCTGGGCGGCCTGGGAAAGGCAAGTCGAAATTCCGGGCAATGGAAGCTGCTTGTTTTACTTCGCCTCCTCGCCGGGGTGTCAGCGGGCTCTGGAGGCTTAGCAACTTGATCATGGCTGTCTTCTTCGGGCTGGCTGGAGCCGTTCAGGTCTGGCTGAGTGTGTTGAGAGGGACAAAGGGTGCGCGGGAGTTGGACAGGCTAATCTCCGGAGTAGCGCAGGCCAGAACTCAGTGGCCGAGGGACAGAACCTGCAAGGGTCCCGAGTTGGGGAAAGACTCGAGTAATGGGGTCTCAAGAGAAGGCAAAGTTCTCCCTTCACCCGATCGCCTACCGACTCCAAATGGAGTGGTAGGAAGAGGCGGGAGCGCAAAATCCAAAGAAAGCTTCGGAGTAAAAGCAACTTTAAAAGCGTAAACAGTCAAGACTTCATCCTTAGAAGCATCACGCGTACCTGTAGTTATCTTGGCAACAATAGGAAAGTGGTTTGCCAAGGTCTCATTCTGAGATTTTTTTCGATGTGCCAGTCTATTCTCTAACCTTGGACTTTCCCCTGACTTTAGCTGCTCAGGTAAGGGCCTCTCCCCATTTATCCAGCTGACAATATCATTTTCTGCCTTCTTTTGCAGAATTGGCTTTACTTCCTCTCTGATCTGAGAGCAAGGCTGGAATGGCTCCCAAAGCAGAATTTTCCTCCTTAATCCAACACTCAAGATATGTAAAAGCTCTTCTGCTTTTATATACCTTGGTGATGGATCTAGTGGCCAGTGGACATATTACTGGAGGATGGGCAAGCTTTTTTCAGTTTTGAATCAGCCTCTTTTGCCACTATTCTGCTATTTTATCCCTATCCACAGTTTGGCAAGTGAAAAATCCTGAAAAAGTATTTGGTGTGTAGTCTTGTTAAGAAACTATATGGAAAAAGTCCTTGTGGTCACCAAGTTTTAAGCACAACTTGAAGGTGATTTGATGTTGCTTTCTAAAGTAAATACTATAGATGGAGCCACCACTGAGTTGGCATCAGTCAGGTTTGTCAACAGTGCACACAATTTAACTGTATCAGAAGAGAAGCCCAGTCTTAGAGGCTTGCAGTTGCTTTCCAGTCCTCATGTAATTTTCAAGACATAACATTTGTTCATGATCTTTTATCAATGAGAAAAGATCCCTAGTAAGTTTTCCACGGATTGAGCAAGGAAAGCTGAGAGTGACTTATGGTTCATCTTGAGAGATTTTGATTTTATGTGCCATTCAATATCAGAGCCTATCAGAGCCCTATAGCAATTATTTTTGCTTTCTTTGTTGCAGGTCAATGACCCTGATCCTGGACTTTGGATAGTGAGTAGAAATATCGTTTTGTCCCTTGCTGTGCTTGAGTATAAATATGGTTTTGTCCCTTGCTGTGCTATTATGTCCTAACATTTTTACTGAGGTGGTACTTTTTAAAATCCCGCTTTTTTTAAGGTGCTTATCGGACTAGGCCTGTTTTCCTTAAGATCAGCCATGATTGGTTAAATGCTGCCACCTGCTGCACATAGAATAAATACAAAACTGGACCTAAAAGCAATTAATGATGGCATCTGGGGGGAGGAACTTAAATTGCAGAATATAGTTTTTCAATTATCGTACTGAAATTTCAAATTAACTACATGCCTCTACTAAGTAAATAGATTTTATTTACTATCAAAGGCTGCTGTACATGAATGAGCAAAATGTGGTCCTATTGTGCACTTGTAATTGCACTTTTGCTGCCATTGCTGAACAATTTTCAGACCTAACCCTTTGTACAGCAGCCTAATTTGGAGCTTCCTTGAGAGTTCACAGCTGGTATACTGCATCTGCTTCTAATGGTACAAATACTATGGAGTGAACTTGAATTACTAATAACAGAACTAAACATAACACCTAAATTACAGTTCTCCTGAGTGCAGTTTACTTCTCCACATAGCAAGCAAACAAAATATTCATAAGAAATAATTTCACTTGTAATCATCATATTCGGCTTGGTAGGTCTGTTTGATGGTAGATTGATGGTTTCTTTGGCAAATCATTTCTTTTTGTGAAATGTCAATGGTTTAAAGTACAATGGAACTATTTTTTGCTCTTCTCAGGTCTTTATTCCTTTGACAATAAGATACAGCTTTCCTATCTCTCCTGAGGATGCAGTTTTGAGACTTGTTTATTTATCTGGTCTTTGGGATTGAATACTTTCCATTTTCCTTTTTTCTAGCTTCATTTATTTACAAAATATATTTGATATATCTCGCTTTAGGTTGTGTACTCTGTGCCAGCAAGTCTTGCACTGGTAGTAAGCCTTAATCCATCAGTTACAGGTATAGTATTATTGGGCAAAAGTCATCACTCTTCTAATGATAGATTCTGGGTATTTATCTCCTTTGCTTTTTGATAATTTAGCAATAAGCTTTATTGCTCCATCCAACTAACTGAACATTGTTTACTACATTCTTAAACTATGACTTTATATTTGTAAAATATTACTAGGCAATATACTGAAGATTGAAATCATAAAATTGTATAAGGGTAGTACATTCTTCCATTTTTGGTAGATGCTTTTTGGAATATAGTTGATAGTTATAATTATTCATAACTCAATTCCTTTTCTTTTCTAAAAAAAATATTCACAAATGTGATATTGGAAACAGTATAATTGGACATAGAGACAGGGAGCTTAAATGTTAAATCACTGCTGGCTTTCAGATTAATCGATTTTATGGAATTTTTGTGAGAAAAAAGGCAGAGCCATGAATAGAGCATATTTCAATTCTTTGGTTGAAAAGGCACCATATGATAGTAACATTTTAAGCATTCTTAGATATGCCTAGCATTCTACATTATATTGCATAAACCCATGTGTTGTTTAGCTACATATGCTTGCATATATATTTAGATGTTTTAATCAACATTCAAAGTCAATTGAAATCTATCATTTCTGATATTCTCTTCTTCCCTTTCTCTTTTTGGAATGAAGAAACCTACCATATGCTGATTAGTTTCCTTGAGATTTCATAGTATATGGTCATTTCCTTTTGTGTTATCTGTATCTAATGTGGCCTGTTAGCTACTCTCTCTTTTCAATATATCCTATATTTTTAATTTTCAAAATACAGCTGTTTAAAATATCTTAACATGCATGAAAAATGCTGCTTCTTGTTTGATGACTGAATTATATGAAATAAATCTCAAATCTAAAGAATTTTTTCTCTGCAATTGTTATTTGAAGGCTCTTGAAGAAATTGATCAAGACAGATGAATTCAATGTGCAAATTCCATTGTGATTTGTACAAATAACTCACCACATTTTCCAGATAACATTGTGTGGAGGAGTATATCAGATCTACATTCAGCTGCTTGTGTTGTGGGTTCTGCTGTGTTGGGATATTCCTTGGTTACTACTGCTCAAAATAACATCTTGCACGAGGAAGAAGGCAGGTAAGTAATGAGATCTTTTCTGCATTAATTCATATTTTCCTGATCATCATAGCTCTTATCCTTAACAATTGCGAGACCTTTAAGCTACCCTAGATCTAAGGAATGAGAATGATTTAAAGCTTTGAAATCCGTAGAACAAATTCCTGAGACACATCATATATTTTGATGTGCCAAGAAAATTAATGGAAAGAAATCATAGAAAACTTTATCCTGCAATCTAAGCTTACTAACATTTGATACAAAGCATCGAACATAGTCTGATTTTTTTAATGGTGTACACACATATTTTTCAGGTTCATCTGTAGTTGCTATGTAATCTAGTTTTTTATGTTTAAGTAGAATGTTATATTTTATCATGAAGATGCTGAATGTAACCAAACTGCAACCAATCTTATTACAATTGATGCATATGTTTTAATATAAGAATGTATGACATTGATTGGATAGTGCCCAAGTCAAGTGAAATGCTTATACCTCGTCTAAAATGCAAGTACCTTGCATTCCCTATCAAACTGACTTTGATAGGATTATGTTAATGCTCCCAACTATTAATGGTAAATTTTCCTCAAGTAGTATTTTTTTCATTTCTTAAACTGCAAGTATATTTTTTTTAGTAAGTATGTGGTTATTCAGTACTAACAGAGTTAATGCTGTTGTAACTATAAGCAAAGACTTTCTTTGCATGTAGTTTATTTTATGGGATCAATTCTGTATAACTTACACAGTTGTATTTGATTAAAAACAGGGAGTTATTTGGTCTGGTGATTGTTACTGCCTGGATGAGCCTTTGTCGTAATTCAGCCAAGTGAGTCTTCTAACTTGCCAATTCCAGCTTAATAATACATTGAAAACTTGTGCTTACCCTTACAAATATATTATGTAATCAAAGGATGTGCCAAGGATGGCTGATTTTTGCTGTCTTGTAATAGTTAGAGATGAAGTTCTTTTAAAGAGAAAACCAATTTAGTCCTTGATGTGCATTTAGCATAGAGAACTGAATTTTGCTCGAGCAAAATTCGAGATGAGTGGGGAGACAGGAGTTCCAGTTTAGTGGTAGAGTTGACAGCCCCAGTTGTGGCTACTGAGGACTATCTGTATAACTGCTTTATCAATTCCAGAAGTCATGTGAATGTACTTTTACAAAACCAAGAATAATTCATATTTCTGAGTTCTTGTTAATTGGGTTGAATTGGATTGTATTTCAGCAAACTCTGCCTGTTTCTTTCCAGAAATTGCCTGGGTGGATTTCACTTGGTCATGGCAATTTTCCTCTGTCTTTCTCCTTTTGTAATGTGGCTATACATCTATGTGAATACAGAAATGCGAGTATCATGGCCATCTCACTGTAAAACTGTTATTTAAAATATTGGAAAGCATCAAGTGTCTTCATTGCTTCGGAGGTTCTCTGCTGATGCCAAGTGAATAGGAACCACAATTAAGGCAAATGACTTCCCTTGAAGAACAGTTTCTCTAAGGTGCTTCTGAAGACTGAAAATTCAGACATAATTGAAAACTGAATTCTGTGGACTATGACCTCCCCCCCCCCNCCCCCCCCCCCCATTTTAAGGCTAGTTGTTTCATGGTTTCCATTTTATTAATTGTATGCTCTTGATAAATGCAAGGGTTTGGACTGAATAAATCAAAGTGCTTCATGTTGAAGCCATGGGACTGAAGCCAGATATTACTGGAAGAACTATATGTTGTATATAATTATAAAATGTAAATAAATATATTAATAATTTGATAAGGATGTATCTGGTGTCTCTGAAATTCTATCAATTTTTCTCTACATACATCTGCACTATTTAAGATAACATATAATTCTTAATCCATAAGAGAATATCATATTCCATTAATGTCATAGATTAGAATTTGGAAAAGCATTTGATGTAGTGCTAGGCTCATTTCTCTCTAAATTATTCTTCACAGAAGCTGCTTTAACTTAAAGCCTATGTGTTTTATAGAGGACCATCGTATCTGGACTACACATATTTGGATAACTATGAGATTGCAATAGACCTAGAAAAACTATTTTCTGCTGCTCAGCATTGTCTGGCTTTTAGCAGCTCAAATATAGTCATTCCAATACTGATGTGGAATAGCAAGAACTCCCATTGTTTGCACTTTTTGTGTTTTGGTCAATATATCCTTGCATCTAATTGTATGTAAATAGTTCTACAACTCATTTTTAATTGAACGAAGTGTATGAGTTTGACAGTCTCATTCTCCATTCTTCTATTTGCAAGAAATTAAAGTATCAATTTCTGATATTTATACTTCAGTGTTGTTTGAATTCTGTCCAAAGGAAAAACTATGAAGAATTATCACTAGAACTCTCAGTCAGAAACTTATTCTTCAGTGAAAGTGGTAGTATCATTTCAAGAGAGAGAAAAGTGGTGGTATCATTTCAAGGGAGAGAAAAGAGAGAAGCAGAATGGTAGGAAGTGTTTTAAATAGAACATTGTTTCACTACAAAATTTCAGTGTCAATCCAATTTATTTATTTCTCCAGTCTTCATATCAGCAAACAGAGCTTCCATTCAATTTCCATATGAGACTTAAACTTGACAGTGAATTCTTCAAAGAGGAAACGTATGAGAATAAACATTTAGCAAATGGTTATTACAACATACTATGAGATAAATTCAGTTTACCGGGATCTTTTGTTGTTTAAAAATTATATAATGTATTTCATAGCTTTATTCACTATTGAATATTAAAACTGTGTTTTATTTAAAACAGTTGGAAAAATAGCAATTTCTAACCCACATCAACACAATAGTATTTAAAGTGAAGAATTGTGTGGATGATCTTTGTAATACATCTCTCTATCTGGAATTCTTCCATTTCCCTTTAATACCAGTCTGTCATTATAGACATAGATAGTTCCAAAAGCATTGCTTTCTGGAGGAGTTTCTATAATCCCTTCAAGAGTCAAGTGATGGACTCCGTGAAAATCTAGACAGTAACCACCATAATGAAGATGACCTGCAAGAAAACATACGACTGAGCTGTGTGAATAAATGACAGCAAGGGCATCTTTATAATTCCAAGCCAGGCAAATATTGCTTGTGCAGTATGGGTTGATGGGTATGTGTCCTGCAATACAAGAAGAAATGCACTCAAAATAAATGAAATACCATGTTTTTTGTGCACACATGAAATCTATAACAGTATAACATCCCCCAGGGCTTAACTAAAATTGGATACCTTTAAATCTTAGTTCCTTATGTAAACTTGAAAGTTGCCAATTCTTAAATTGCCTTCCAATTTGTAATATGGGAATAATACCCAAATAGGAATACTATTATGGAATCCTAGAAGAATAGAATTCAGTGTAGGGATATTGAAATCACAGGAGCAAAACACTTGCCCTGAGAATATTCAGAATTCTTCAAAAATCTGATAGACAAGTAAATGGAGGAATGGACATATTTTTTGCAATTTACATTGTAAATTGATTTACTGATTTAAACTTCTAGTCATTAAAATGTTTAGAAGAAGCAGAATTGGAAAATTAGAAGTAATTAGGCTACTTTTCCAATTCTCCCCCCGCCTTATTTTTGGGAAAGCTTTGATTGCAAGATGCAAAATAAGAAATAATGGAATGTATGTTCATTCTCTCTTGGGTCACAGTCTGATGTTACGTGTCTTCATTTAGGTGCATAAAATCAGTTCAAAAAAGAATTTCTCAGAACTAGTAATATGGATGGAAGTGGAAAATTGTTATTTCAACTGAAAACAAAACTCAGCTATATGTTTAGGTCTGTGTCACACTGTTTCAAGTTAGCAGCCAAATACTCGGTAAGTGCAGGTAGATGATTAACAAAAATAATTGTCAGTGATTTTATCTACCATGTACTATGTTGATTTTAATGGCTTTAATGCTTTCATGTATTATGCTGTAAGCTGCTCAAAGTTGTTGATTACAAGATGGGCAGCAAATAAATTTTCTAAATAAATAAATACCTATTACTTCCTTTCTCTTACTTCCTTTCTCCATGATGACACAGTGGTTAGAGTGCAGTACTACTTCTGCTGACTGCAGAGTGAAGTACTACTGCAGTACTACTTCTGCTGACTGCCTGCTGCTTGCAATTTGGCAGATCAAATCTCACGAGGCTCAAGGTTGACTCAGCCTTCCCTCCTTCCAAGGTGGGTAAAATGAGGATCCAGATTGTTGGGGGGCAATATGCTGACTCTGTAAACCACTTAGAGAGGGCAGTAAAAGCACTGTAAAGTGGTGCATACAGTAAGTCTAAGTACTATTGCTATTCTCTACTGTGCAATTCCCAGGGAGGGGTGAGAGGCCAGCCTGCCCCCAATTTTTCCAATATGTTCTCTCTGCCCCTTTAACTATAATTGTTGCTACAGCAAACTGTATTCCACTGGTCTGCTATCTCTTGATCTTTCCATCTCCTTTCCTTTCTTGAAATATTCAAAACATACACAGTTCAGTTCAGGCAGCAAACACACCAAACCAGCAGAGAACACATTCTTAGTTAGAATGGTAAAACCACAGATATTAAGACTAATTATTAAAAATACAGCCGTACCTGCAATCACAACTCTCTCTTGATTCTCATCAGCATAGGTAAGAACTTTATCAACCCAGTCCAGCTGGTCTTGACTGAATCCACCATTGAACTGTACAAAATTGCATTCAGCAAGCCCTGTAAAAAAAATGATGGGAAGTTATATAACAGCAACAATTTTTATTAAGATCAGGTATCAGTACCACAAACATGCAAACAATATTTTTAGTTTGAAATGCACTTTTTATGAAGAATGAATGAATAATTGCCAATTCCAGAAATGTGTGTTAAAAGCAAGATATCCCTCGCTTTTTTAAAGGATCAAACTAAGCCTAGTAAGTGAAGAAAATGGAATTAAAGAGTTTCCTGGAGGTAGAAATATGTCATTGTCTCTATTGATATTTTAATCAGGTTACATAAAAAAATTAATAAATTATTGTGTAATTGGAAACATTAATATTGCAGCAATCATACAGAACACATCAATGTTTGTAGGTAGTAAATTCAGCTCTACCTCCCCTTTTGTAATTAGAGATTATATAAGCGTCATAATACTTTATTTTCTAGCTTAATTTTGTGGAACGTTCTTCTGTGAAAAAGTTGAAAAATGAAGATTCTTTGGGGTGGTGTCCATGTCCTATACTTTAAAGGAATATCAAGAAAATAAGCCCACTTATGACCCTGTAGTAAATGGGTTCATGTTAAGATTATCATAAAACTTGGTATGACAGACTTAACATGAGTCCTAAAATTCCCTAAAAGTTCCCTAAAAGAATATATGAAGGAATCTTCATATTCATTAATCACAATTTTTTTCATCCATACAAAACCAGCTCTTTCACAGACCATGACTATAAAAATGTACAGCAATTATGTTCAACAGAATATAATACCTAGTGGACTATTCAGATTTTCATTCGGATTTTTGTCTTGTAGCAGCTGTAGAGATTCTTTATATTTTTTCGTTGATGTTTCCCTCCCCAGAATACTTAAATCGTATGTATCAAGAAGAATGAATCGAAATTTAGGCATTGGAGAAAATTGGTAAGCATAATAGAACTCTGTAGTTGGGTTTTCTGTGGAGCTCTGTTCTATGACAAAGTTATTAAACAAACTTTGGTCTTCTAAGCACTTGGTATTCAGTTCAGATTCCATAAGATAATTCCGGTTGAAATTATACAATTCATGATTGCCCCATATGTGATGGACTGGTGCACTGAGTTTCTTAAATTCCTTCATAACTTGTTGCAGTGCTTTCTCTGATGACTTATGTTGGGCATTGAAGCCATCAATGATGTCTCCAAGCTGTATTACAAACTGAACCTCAGTTCGATTCCAATCTTCAATTGCCTTCTGGAGACAGCATAGGCTATGCTTATAATATCTCCTATTGAATCCCAGGAAATCATAGCCATCCTCTATATCAGCATATTGAATGTCTGCTATGAGTCCAAAGGAGAAGAGTGCTTCCGATGTTGTTCTTGTGGATCCTGCATCCATTTTGCAAAAAACTCTTGCTTAGAACTAAGGGAAGGAAGAAAAGAACAGATGAATTGTTTGGATGGTAAATATGCTGAGATAACATGTAAGTCTGTAGGAATGCTTAACAGTTTTTGATAGACCTGATGATCTTTTCAGCAAATTGTATTTCACGAAGATAGAATATATTTTAAATGGCACAGATTAAAACTGCATTCATGTACAGTTCTTTTTTCCCCAGATTTATATAAGTAACTGCTTGCAATCTTATCAATTTGTATTCTGTCAACCCAGTAGTTTAGACTGGGAAAACTATGTTCAGCAAAAGTCTACATATGCCTATTAAGTACACAACACTCTATTACTACATGGCCAAACTAAGAAGCAGTACTACAGGTAGTTTAGTGAGTCATGCCTGATATTATGACATTTTTGCTGTCATTAAGTGAATCATGCAGTCATTAGGAAATATGACTTCTCTCATTGATTTCGCTTGTTGGAAGCAAGCTGAGGTGGGAAAAAATGAAATGTTGATTTTGTGTTTAACTGATTAGATTTGTTGTTACAGAAATGGCTAGTTTATAATATTATTTCCAAGTAAAAAGTTGGAATCTTAATGTTATCATATTCTGTAATCAGAAATCAATTATTTTTTTCTTTCTTTTTTCTTTTTCTACACTTTTCCCTTCCCTTTTTCCTCCCCTATTTTTCATATTATTTGTTTTTGTATTTTATATTATAGACTAATTTTTAAAAAAGAAACGTAGCTTCCCCCATTGATTTTGTTGGTTGGAAGCTGTCTGGGAAGGTCATAAATGGCAACCATGTGATCTTGGGACACTGCAACTTGTAAGTACATGCTAGTTGCCAAATGCCCAAATTTTGATCACATGATTGCAGGGATGTTTTGATAATCATAAGTCAAAATCATTTTTTTCAGTGTCATAATTTTGAACGGTCACTAAACCAATAGTCATAAAAAGAAGACTATATGTAGTTGATTTTTTTTTTAAAATGCTAGGATAGGAGCCCTAAAAAAGATCGAAGCCTTGGACTAGTCTGTAAACCCAAAGCTGTACATATTCTGGAAGAAGACAATAGCAAAGTATTATTGCCATGGATAAATTCATAGCATGAATCACCAGCAACTAAACATAATTCTACTTCTACCGTGGGTAAATACACATGTATGCAGTCTTCATTATCAAAGCCTGGGGTTGCTAATAACTTATAGATAATATAGCTAATAGCATACTGTCATGTTATGTCTTCCAATATAGTACCATAGACAACAATACTTGCTTATTCCAGGTCCTTGGTAGACCAGATTGAGAGGTGGGTAAAAAATGCCAAATTCAGCAGAAACATCTGGCTGACTGTATGACTGTTATAATAAACCTTTAGCTATATGATGTTTTATTTATTTGATTTGTCAATTGCTTACAAGATAATAGGTATAAGTATAAACATAGCTATGAATACATGAAATGGATACATGTAAGAAAAATAAAAAGAAACAGTAGGACAGGGATGGTATGCACACCTCCTACAGACCTCTTAGGAAAGGGGTGAGGTCAATAGCAGAGAGTCTGAGGTTAAAGTTTTTGGGGTTTGGGGAAGAAACCACAGAGTCAGGTAGAGTATTCCAGACATTGACCACTCTGTTGCTGAAGTCATATTTCCTGCAATCAAGTTTGGTGCAGTTAACCTTGAGTTTGTATCTATTGTGTGCTCTTCTATTGTTATGGTTAAAGCTGAAGTATTCATTGACAGGTAGGACATTGCAATGGATGATTTTATATACTTAGATCGGACTGAAGGTGGTGTAATTCTCGTTTTCTAGGTCTAGAATTTCATCATCGCCAGATAAGCATAGCCATGATGAATGAGGATTGTGGCAATTGTAAGTATCCTGGGAAATACTCGGTTGGGTGTTTCTTCAAAGAGATCCCAGAGCTAAATTTGTTGTAAGGAACTTTTCTTCCGTTTTAACTCTTTTCCTTTTCTGCAACAGAATAGGAAAACCCTCTGGGTCAAAAGTGCTACAAATTACTCACATTTTCCAAGAATGAACCTGAAGATTTCCAACTAGCCATCCGCACATCTGTTTCGGTTAGTCTTGCATTTCAACCTAAGTATGGTTACTTTAGATGCAAGCGATCTGCCGAGCTCAAGTCGCTTGACGTTTCAAGGTATGTTTCTTTTTCCCAGTTAAAAAAAAAAAAAAAAAGGTATTAAAATGCCGACGGAAGTGATTTCATTTCCTTTCCTTCGCCATAGAGGTATATGACTATGAAATCCGTGCGTAGCGTAGCGGGAGCTCCTCTGAAATGCTGCAAAGCGATCGTCCCCGGTTCTTTCCCACCCTGTGATCTCCTCTCTCTTTCCGATCGGAAGTGGGCGATTGGTCAATTGGGTGGGAATCGAGAAAGGCTGGAAGCTGGGCTTAAGCTCGCCTTCATTTGTTTCCACCTGCTTGGCAGGTTGGAAATGGTGGATGTAGCTGGTTTTTCTTTCCCCCCCCCACAATTTCTTTTTTAAGTTGAAAAGGTGACTTTTTGTCCCACATGAAAACGCTTGAAAAATGACCTGGGAATCCACTTGCTTTCCCACGGAATGAAACGTTGGGATTCCCCCCAACTTTCTTGTCAATTGTATTACTGTTCGAAATAATTTAGAAAAAGATCACCATCCCACTAGGAGGAAAAGAATGACAATTAAAAAGCCTCGACTGATCATTTCCAAAGACGCCCCGATTCCTTTGTCCGTCTATTTTGATTTCGATCGGACAGGCGAACGAGGAGGAGGAGGAGCAGCGAGTCCTTCCACAAGGGCTGAATTTCAAAGGGGCCGGCTTCTCCGTGCAAACCAGAGGGAGCCGAAAAGGAAACGCAACGCGCCCCCTCCGGCCCTCGCAGGCGACGGGACGCCATGTGACAGCCTTGAAGCCAATGCAGGGCCAGGAAGCCGGTCCTTCCCGGAAATTCAAGCCGGCCGTGCGGTTCGGTTGACTCCGGGAAGGGAGCATGGCGGGAACGATGCGGGGGGTTCGCCTGGTTTCGCTCGCCCTTTGCAGGCGTCCAATGTTTCCACCGCGTTGCTTCCTGCGCTGCTGTCCGGTCCGGTCCCTGGTCACCCCACCCCCGATCAGGCAGAAGGGCTTCAAGAAAGCTGGGGTGAGGCATTCCGGCTGTCGAAGTCAGGGTGGGAGAAGCCGAGGGCTGCTGCGAGCTCTGGATCGCTGGGCAACGGGGAGAGGCCTTCGCTTGGGCACCTTTGCGCGCAACCTCTAATCTTAAATCAGAATGGATCTGGAAGGGACCTTGGAGGTCTTCTACTTGTACCTCGAAAGCAGAAGATCCTATACTATTGCAGACAAATTGCTGCCCAATCTCTTCTTAAAAAAGCTCCAGTGACCAAGCACCACAGTGTCTGAAGGCAAACGGTTCCACTGGTTAATTGTTCTCACTGTTCGGCAGCTTCTCCAGGTTGCGTCTTCTTTCCATGATGAGTATCCATCCATTGATTCTTGTTCTGCCCTCTGGTTCTTTAGAAAATAAGTTGATCTCTTCTTTATGGCAACCTCTCAAATACTGGAATCCTGCTATCATGTGCCCCCTAGTCCTTTTCTCTAGCCAAACCCAAATCCTGCAGCCGTTCTTCATATTGTCCTCACTGTTCATTGTTAATTGTCCTCACTTTCTTGGCCAAAGAGGATGCTTCGGTCAGTCGGGATCTTGGGTCTTTCTGAGAAGCTGGAAAAATGACACTTGGCCGAATCGCTTCTCTGGCTGAAGTTGCTCAATCTGTGTGAATGTGAATAGGTGGACTTAAAGGGGCCCCTCCGCCTCCTTTCCCTGAATTGCCTTTAGTTATCCTCATACAGGCTGAAAATAAACCGGATCAGCCCGAAATAGGGGAGAAATTTAAAAGCGCGTGGAGAAGTAAGGATAGACCATGAGATGTCACACGATTACCACTGGTATGAAAAATGGCCTCAGGTTGGCACGAATCAAGAGGTGGTATTCAGCAGGTTCTGACCAGTTCTGGAGAACCAGTAGCGGAAACTTTGAGTAGTTTGGAGAACCAGCANGTGGTATTCAGCAGGTTCTGACCAGTTCTGGAGAACCAGTAGCGGAAACTTTGAGTAGTTTGGAGAACCAGCAAATACCACCTCTAACTGGAGATTTTACAGTATCCTTCCCCTTCCACACCTGTCAAGCCATGCCAACAAAACTGGTAGTAAAAAACTTTGAATCCCACCACTGGCACGAAAGCATTTATTTATGAACATTTTGTGTTCTCTTCTTTCCCAGTAGCCAGTAACTTGGAAGAGTTTAGCAGTCACAGCTGTGATTGGAGGAGGGTTGCTAGGGCTACTGAAATATTTGAAGAAAGAGAAAGAAGCAGGTGGGTATTATTTGAAGTCATTCTATTGGTTTTTTTTAATATCATTATTGCCGTGTAGAGATGGGTTGTGCAAAGAATTGCATATATGACCAGTAGCGACTGTTGGGTAGTTTTGATTTTTTTTCTAAACTGCTTGTTTCCAAATGAGTTGGGTTTAGCTAGGAATTCTGAGAGTTGTCATCCAAGCACATGAAGAAGTGGTACAACTAAGTGTACATTTTTGATAATTATAATTGTTCCTTACTTCCCTGAGATATATCTGAATATGTGTCTTTTTTTTTTACTTCTGCTTATTGTCCTTACCTTAACTTGATTTGTGCATGTATAGGTATTGTAAATATTAAAGTTTTTTTCCTCTTCTATGTTATGCTAGCAATAAAATATCTGCTATGGTATAAAATTGAGATGCTGTAATGGTTGCTTCAAAAATCACTAAAGCAACTGAAACAGTAAATGTACAAGCATTTATTGAAATGCTATCAGGAGCTATTTTACTTAAAGCCTTTGAATCTAAATCCAACAGGAGAGAATACAAGTGATCTTAAATCATTTTCTTCAGAGATTTTGAAAGCTACTGGAAGCTTTTATGCCCAAAATAGATGAAGCAAAAACAAACCCAAAAAGGTTCTAAGAAGAGACATGTTTTAAATTGTCCCTAAGATAGGAAAAGAAAAGATGAAGAATTAGGAATGTATGTGTAGGAATTTGTGTTGAAATCTTAAGATTTTCTTCCGTCAAGGCTCTAGGCAGATAATCTAATTTTGTGATCAAATTTTAGCATTGGAGAGAGAGAGTGTCCGATCCATTGGAAAGCCTTTATTAGGAGGCCCTTTCTCACTTGTTGATCACCATGGACAATCGAAATCAGACCGTGATTTTCTGGGCCAGTGGGTTTTAATCTACTTTGGTTTTACACATTGCCCTGACATTTGCCCAGAGGAACTGGAAAAAATGATATTAGCGGTGGATGAAGTTGGTAAGTAAATTCTGCTGAAGCCTGAACTTTTAATTTGATTGGATTTAGCATCACCCAACTCCAGAGTTACTGCAATAATTCTCTATGTGAGGCAGTCAGCTTATCCTTTAGTTAACCAGGAAATGACTGTGACTCAGGATTACCTTTTTATGATTTGGGCCTGTTTAAACTCCCCTTAACCACAGAGCTAATGGAGAGTGGGTGATGGGAGAGGGGTCAAAGTAAAAGAGGAAAGAATCTGTGTAGAAAGGTTTTACAACCAATTAAAACTTGGCTACATTCAGAAACATGGAGAAAGGGAAATGTATAGTATAGGAGAATAAAGACTTGATGCCCATGTTTAGAAAGGAAAATCTCTGCATAAGAAACAGCAAGAAAAAGGAGTCATGTTTACATGTAAAAGGAGCTCAGGGTGTTTTATTTGTCCATAAAATCATCTTACAAGAGCATCTTCTTGCAGCTGGATTGAATTAAATTGACACTTCAGCAATTTGTTCCCATCTTGGTCACTAAACTTTTCAACTGCATCCTTCTGCTAGTTTTTACTTAGACTTTAATAGAAGCTTAAGCCAAATCATTGCCAAAAACTCAATATTAAATGGGAAAAAAATCTAAGGCTACCCACTAACCATAAAAATTCAAATGATCACACTAGTTTTTCACATAGATTTCAAAGATGTTTCACTCCAAATTTACTCTATAGGTCATAAATTGCTCAGTCAAATGAAATAAATATTTTTTTTTAAAAAAATGTCCTAACTAGTGCACAAACATTTAATAACAATAGTAATAGCGCTTAGACTTATATACCCCTTTATAGTGCTCTGCAGCCCTCTCTTAAGTGTTTTTACAGAGTCAGCATATTGCCCCAAACAATCTGGGTCCTCATTTTACCCACCTAGGAAGGATGGAAGGCTGAATCAACCTTGAGCCTGATGGGATTTGAACTGCCAAATTGCAGGCAGTTGATAGTCAACAGAAGTGGCCTGCAGTACAGCACTCTAATCAGTGCCCCACCGAAGCTTAATACTAATTGTAATATGATCATAAGGCTACCATTAATCATATAAATTATCCCTGATCCTAATGCTCTTGCTATTTTTGAATAGAATTTAAGGAAGTCTTACAGTAATCTCACTCTAGTGCCAAAAAAATATTTCCCCCAAATTTGGCTGACTACTGACGTTAGTGTAAGACTAAATATAAACTCAGCATAATATTATTAATCACATTTATTTTTACTATAAACCATATGAAATTTAAACAAATTAAATTTACTAACTTGACAGTAAGAGTTAACCTAACCATAAAGATTTCCCATGATGAATAATACAATAGTAATTCCCAGTTTGATAATACACCTGATAAACAAAGGTTAGAACTACTCTTAACATAAAGAATTCATACTCACTATCGTACTGGGTTTATCATGGATGTCGGTGTATTCTAATACATACACTAATGTCATGGTAATATTGACACTAACTTTACCAACTAATATCAGAGCAAGACTAACAAAGTCTATAGCAACATACCCTCATCTTACATTTTTAGAATAGAGTTCCAGGAATTTCGACATTAATCTCACTTTATCACCTGTGAAATATTTGCCATATGCTTTGCTGCAAACCTTGATCCTAACTTCAATTAAAATTTAAGTCTACCATAAAAATCATTCAGATTTTGCCTTTTATCCTACCTTTTTTGTACATTTATCATACCTTTTATTGTACATTAACTCTTAACATTTACTTTATACCATAACAACATGTTACCTAGCCAGTATTTTCAGCATTCAGTCCAAAGAGTACAGTGGATTTGAGACTACCAATATCTGTAAAAATTCATCCTCATTCTGTCCTTCATCCAATATTTTATATGAGAATTCAGGGAAGATAATCATATCCCTAAATTCTGCTTATCCCTTAAGGCCTGCCCAAAGTGGACCAAAATAAAAAGTTTAAATCCCCATCTTGGGAAGATGACTATGTACAGCCTTGAACAGATTGGGAAGGGGTACAGAAGGTATTTGTGTTCAGGGTTATCAAGCGATTTAATCTAGGGGATTAAATTAAAATCTTGTATATAAAAACAGTCTTGAGGCTGATTGCTTGGGGATTAAGTATCATCTTTTATAATGACAGATAGTATCGCGTCTTTGCCTAATGTCACTCCACTCTTCATCACCATTGATCCAGAGAGGGACAATGAAGAAGCCATTGCCAAATACGTTAAAGGTAATCTTAGCGTTTCTTTTTATTAAGCTGTCTGTACTGTCTCCATTTTATGCAATTCTGACCAGTTCACTTTTTAACCCCCTTTTAATGCATTGGATCTTATTGATTTTATTTTTGTTTCAAGAGTTTTCACCAAAGTTGATTGGATTGACCGGTACGAAAGAACAGATTGATCAAGTGTCTCGAGCTTATCGTGTCTACTACAGCCCAGGTCCCAGAGATGAGGATAATGATTACATAGTGAGTACATTTTCTATGTGTTTTCCCATCAATGGATAAAGGTTTTAGCCTGAGAGAAGTTTTATGGATCACTGAATCAACAAAATGTGAATGAGCAGTGAGCAAAACAGCCCTACAAAACATACAAAACATTGGAAAACATTGGGAGGGGAGCTGAGAATGTTTGGCTTAAAAATGAGCTACTTTTCTGAATGAAGTTGACAAAATGGATCTAAATGGAAACATCAGAATGATAAAAGGCAATTATCATAGAGAACATGGGAAGCGACTATATACTTTGTTCCGAACAAAAGATTTTCTTTGTGAGAAGATAGTATTTGACCAAAATATTTTTCTGATTGATAGGAAGCTGCAGTTTGGTGACCTTCCTTTATGTTGAGGAACATTTGTTGGAACGTTCTTAAACATGAGCAAGAGAAAAATAAAATAAAAATAAATAAAATAAAAATGAATCAGAAAAGACCTTGTCATCAGTAGAACTGAAAATATACTGAGGTTGTTTTCGGTATTCATAACAATTTTTAATAAGGGCATGTTGGGAGTTGAAAAATTTAGTTCAGGCTTGTGTCTTTATGCTTACATGCCTTTGAATCTTGGTAACTTCTGATACAAGTCTTTGATTTTTTTTCTTGGCATTAAGCTTTTGAACATGTTTTCTAATGTATTATAGAGTTGGATAATTGTTTTTAAAAAGTGAAGACATTTTAGAGTATGGCTCAACTCCTCATAACTTTGGTGACACATTGATGCAACTTTAGCATAAAACCCATTGTTACCTTTGGCTTTTCAGTCCTATTTGGACTGATGGTTTCTCATCCAACTGCTCAGCAGGCCCACTGGTGCTTAGCTTTTGACAAGCTTGGACAAGGCCAGTTATCTTCCTAAGGAAAGATAAAAATGGATAAGTATCAGAAGATAGACAGGAGAGGGCGCCAGATAATAAATGTCAATGGCCATAAAAGGCAAATGCCATATATAGAATAACTTTTAGCCTTTTAGCCTGTTTGGAGTTTTTTATTAGCCTAAATATTCATATGCATACCTTAAAGTATAAATCTCCAAGGTATCAGTTGTAGGCTCTAGTATTCACTTTGGTTTGCTCAAAATGAGTAGTTTGTTCATGAGCAAGCGGTATTTTATTTTTAATTTTTTTGTTTGTTTTTTAAAGTGGCTTCTTGTTGCTGCCCTTGACCTGACCCAAGAAATTCAGTACTGTTCTTGTGCCTTCCAAAACATGTTGAATTTTTTTTCTCATACTCCTCAATTTTTACTTAATTTTTAGACGAAGGGGAAAGATTGATTCTAGGTAGCCTACTTTTCACCAAACACATAGTAGGACTTGGGTTCTTTTGTGGTCTTCTTATATAGGGCTTGGCTGCTTTTGTGGTCTTAATATCAGATGTATGGGGCTCCGTTTTTTGTTTTTTTTTAATGTATTCTCACATTTACTGCTGAAGAAATATATATTTTTGGTACTTTCTTGACTGCCTATTAAAGACTTTATTAGAAATCTACAGCTGGGTAATAATTCAGTTCCAGAAATAATTTAGTGCTTAGCAAAATTATCTAATCGCAGAATTTCAACTTCATGTCCATCTCCTTTGTGTGTGTGTCTGTGTGTGTCTGTGTGTGTGTTTTTGTTTTTTTTTTGCAGGTGGATCACACTATCATAATGTACCTTGTTGGACCTGATGGCAAATTTGTTGATTATTTTGGCCAAAATAAGAACAACATTCAAATTTCTGCTGGCATCCTAAAGCACATGAAACAATACAAGAAAGAGTAAGGGACTTAGTTTTCTGATTAAGCAAGTTTAAAATGCAGCTTGTGACATTGATTGGAGGAAATACTCACAGAGGTGGTCTGCTGTGGTGTCTGTCTTCTTAGTGCAGTTGAATTTACTAAACCTATACCTACAGATTAAG
This sequence comes from Laticauda laticaudata, assembly GCA_004320025.1. Taxonomy (NCBI): domain Eukaryota; kingdom Metazoa; phylum Chordata; class Lepidosauria; order Squamata; family Elapidae; genus Laticauda; species Laticauda laticaudata. The sequence goes on from BHFT01011711.1 coordinate 20,621, forward strand.
ACTCAGTTCTGAAGAGAAGCTGGATGTCTTTCACCAATGATACTTCCTCTGGATATGCTTTAGCCATACAGTGGCTTGTTAATGTTAATGCTGATGCAGATTTACTCAGAAAGAGCCACCAAACATAAACCACAATGAGAACTTCTTCATGAGAAGTTCTTGTTCTTGACCTGCTGAAGAGCACCTGCTGAACTGACCTGTACTGAAGATACGATTGGGATTTATCTTCTCTCAAGTTTTATGCACTCCTCCTAGGAAGCGGAGCTTTTGGTCCTTTCTCAATGAACATTTCCAGAGTGTCCCTTTTCATTTTTTAAACATTCAGTAGTTTACAATATGGCTGTTATTAAGCAACATGGCAGGATGGGAACCTTCACTCTAAAATCAAATGTGGCACACAGATGATGAAATAAAGTGAAAGAAACTTAAACTGTGTTCTTGTCTTAAAATCTTAAAGGAGGTGAGGTATAAAACAGAACCTGTGACTAATTAAATTAGATAAATATGAATAGAAGACTAATGTATCTGTGTGTGACTACATAAAATGGTTGTCTTTTATCATCCTCTCACTTAGATTGAGAATTAAAATGTTCATTGATTCATTTTGAACAGCTTGTATCTGAAAAATCATTCCTTGGGAAAGTACCCAGCTAGATTTATTTTCCTTCAGACAGGCATTTTCATGTAAGAAGATTCTCCTAGAACTGAAATATCTTCTGTGAAGCCAGATGGGGAAAAAGTGACACTCTTCTTTAATCTAAGTGTCTATCAAGAATTTCCTTGGGTCAGCTTGCACCAAGTGCTTTGGGGACTTTGATAGAATTTAAGCCTCATTCTCAGCTGTTAAGGATTCTTCCATGCATAGATGGCTCTTCTCTCTACTCTGTGCGAATGTGGGAGTGAGAAGGATCAAGAGTTATTAAAAAAAATATCAAGGAGTCAAGCAGAATATTGTTTTAAATTTCTTTAGTTTTCTTGAAATGATGCTTGTGCATACATTCCAGATAATAATAAAATAATAATTTCAGATTATATTTGTCAACTACTTCCTGCTTGACATCAGTTCATTAAAAAAGACTAAAATTTTTGTGGATTTTTAAATCTATAGCTCCCAAATAATGTAGCTATTTAAAATATTAAGAAAAACACAATTGTTTATGAATGTGTGTTTTTTTCTGGTTTATTTATTGCTCTAAGTCAAATACTGGAATCAGGTTGGATTGCAGAAAACAAGTTCACAGGTAGATAGCTAAGGCGCAAACTGTTTTGCAAATTTTATTCAAAGTGAGAACTATATGATGTAAATTCTTGTTGAGCAGGTAAGGAAGAAGCTGCGCTGCAATAAAGTGGTTGTCAAGGCATACTTAAATGAGTTGTATTATAAATTAATATTCAGCTGTTTGAATAATTGACTTTATATAATGTGACCTTGTATCTAAAATGGGGGTCTCCAATCTTTACAGCTTTGTGGACCGGAGGGGGGAGGGGACAGGAGATGGTTCCACATAAGCAGCGGGAACACACATTCGCAGTTCTATTTCCACAAGCAACAGGTACCCACCCTTTGCCTAAATGGAGCTGTGAGTGCCTGCTGTGAGCACAAATGGAGCTGCAAGCACGAGTACCCACCCTTGGCACAAATGCAGTTGAACATGCTCACCTACCTGCAGGGCCCGATTGGTGACTCTTGGCCTACAATATGACCATGTGTACTAAATGATGTAACTGTATTTTTTTATCTTGATATATTAGGCTCTAGTAGAAGCAAAATTAATTGAAATTTGGTTGTATCTATATTTTTACCAGAGATTTGATGTAACAATATGAGAGAGCCAGTTTGATCTAGTATTAAGGCATCAGACTAGAAATGAGAGGCGATGAGTTCTCCTTCTGTGTTTTGCATGAAAGTTGGCTCGATGGCTTTTGGGCCACTAACTTTCAGCCTGTGGTGTTAGGCTTAAGCGACAAGTCAGTTGGTCAATTCTTGTTGCAACCACTGGATCGATACTCCGTTGATCTGAAAAATGTGGACCATGCACCTGCTAGATAAATGCTAGCAAAAAATGATTTAACAATATGATGTATATATTTCAGCCCCAGTACTTAGACCACACCAGGAAATCTCACAGGAAGGCTAACGCTACTTTTATGGAGGTGGCTATAAGAACAGAATCTTGCAAGTTTGATTTCATTATTCTTCTCCTTATACTTCAGTGAATTAGGGAGGCATCTGCCTGGAATGTTTCCAAATGTTCTGGACTTTAAAAAAATGCTTCAGCCCTTTTTGCCTAGGCAATGATTCCTGCCTATCTCTGCCAAGGTCATGTTCCTTACTCTCTAGTCTACAATATATTCTGATTAACCAGCTCACAATCATCAGGACAGTTTGAAGTTCTATTATTTATGGGCAATACAGTCATTAGACTGGGAGATAATTTGGATGAGGAATTGAAGCTGCTGAATTGTAGTGTGAATGAACTGTAGTATGTACTGTACATATTGTAGTATGAACTGTACTCAGTCAGTTCTTCTAATACACAAAAAATACTTTGGCCAATACTGAAAAAAGTACTAGCTTATGGTAAGAAGATACCAAATACTGATATTGCCAATTATGGAAAAATACAGTCTATATTATTGGTAGTCCTTGACTTATGATCATTCATTTAATAACCATTCAAAGCTTTCCTGACACTGACCCGTGACTGGCCCTTACAACTCTCATTGTGTCCCCATGGTCATATGACCAAAAATGTAGGTGCTTGGCAACCAACAGGAATTTACCACACATACATGCCAGGGATCACACAATGGCCACTTACAACCATCACAGGGATTCCAACAAGCAAAGTTGAGGGAGGAAGCTAAATTTGCTTCACGGCCACGACAAACAAGGCTGTTAGAAAACCTGTCTATCTGGTGTTCACAGAACAATCTGTCATTGAATGTCCATCAACTCAAAGAATTGATTATGGACTTAAGGAAACATGGACAGGATCACACCCCACTCATCATCAACGGAGAACAAGTAGAAACTGTCCCTACGATCAGATTCCTTGGCATCCATATTTCAGCTGATATCTCCTGGTCCCCTAACACCAAGGCCATNGCTCAGCAGCGGCTGCACTTCCTGTGGGTTCTCAGGAAAAACAATCTGGATAAGAAGCTGTTGCTGGCTTTCTATAAAGTCTCTGTGGAGAGCACTCTGACGTACTGTGTGGTATGCAGGTTCCACAGCTAAGGACAGGAAAACTGTACGGAGGGTGATAAACACAGCTCAAAATATTATTGGTTGCCCTCTGCCCTCCCTGGAAGACTTAGCCAGGTCCCGCTGCCAAAGCAGAATCAAGGCCATCACAGAAGATCCCTCACACCCTAATAATTATCTTTTTGACCTGCTGCTGTCTGGACAGAGCTTTAGTCAATAAAATCCCACACCACTAGACTAACAAATAGTTTCTTTCCCTGGGCCATCTGAACCGCGAATAAACACAAAGTCACTCCTTTTCACATCTTCATGTGAAAAGATGTGAAATCTCAATACCTTATTCAGATGTATAATAATATATTCCAGTACAATCCATCTCTTGTGTATTATACTCGGCAAAGCATCAGAGTCAGTGTTGGATGTATATTTTGTGTATATTTGTAGATATTGTACTCTCAAATTGCAAATGGAGATATGGGTACTCTATTTTTCTTTTCTTTATTTTTAAGTGTTTTGGTTTTACTGTATTGTGAACAGTTGCTGAGGTGCATCCCCAGTTTCGCTGTACTTGTACAATGACAATAAAGTTCTTCTAAATTCTAACCACTGTACCACCATGGCTCAAATAACAAATAATAGGAATACAATGAAAAGCATATATATGATGCTGTACATAATGAAAAAGCACAGTGGTTAAGGCCAGTTATTCACAAGACTGCAGCAGCTACAATAAAATGAAAGAATATGGTCTAAAGTTGTAAAATTCTTATAAAATTACAAGAAATTATTAATCAAAATATTTACCAACTGATCTTGGTTGAGGCGTTCTCCTCTGTTCATTCGATCTTGATAATCATCAAGTTTGCTCTGTAAACAAGATAAAACTTTTACAATTAAAAATTGTAAGTAAGTTTAACAGAATTAGATGAAAATGTCTTACATCAGAAAATAAGAGTTTCTCAATCTTTCTATTTAAAAGGACAAAGCACAATAAATTATACAAAAATTTAGGAGAAAGGCAAATTTAGTTATTACCCTACCTTTCTTCACTGAATATTGCTACACATTTACATTATTTCCATTACATATGAACTGTTCAATCTCTAAAAAAGAAAAAAAAAACAAGAAAAATAGTAAAAATGAATCCTGCTAATTTATTTAGATGGGCATTTGCAATTGACTTCAGAGATGCACCTTCTCTGTGGCTACTTCAGGCCTGAGAATAGACCCCCAATTGAAATTTGAAGGACCCCCCTACCCTTTAACCCTTCACGTTAGCTCCTCTCACCCAGTCAGGTAGAGAAGGCATGTTGTGGACCCTGTCAGTTACAGAATTCCGACTGGCAGTGTCCAGGAAGACAGCTTTCTCTGCTGTTGCTTCCACCCTTTGGAACATTCTCCCCCACAGAGATGAGGCAGCTCCTCACTCACTTTTCCTTTTGAAAATATCTGAAGACTTGACTCTGCCACTTCATTTGGGACTCACAAATGAATGTAATAGCCCTCCTCGTGCCCTTTAATTAATTTTTAGTATTGGTTTTAAGTATCCTTGCCTCGACAGTATTTTAAATGTTATTTTTAGTTTTTAAGTTTTAATACCTTATTTGTACAATGCTCAAAGTCCCTCTGTGAGAGAGATGGGCAGTTCCTAAATGTGATAAATAAAAGGCTGGACAGTCTGGAAGGTTGTGAAAACACCTAAACACTGGACTAAGATGGGAGTAAAGAAAGAACATAAGCAACAGCCATAATTAATAGTCAGAGAAGTAATTGGCGAAAGTGTATCAGACATGACCCTCCCATGTTCTTATGCAAAATAGAAATTTAGACTTGCAACATTTTATCACCATAACCTTGTAATAAAAATAGTATTAATTTGCATGTCTTTTGTTTCCAAGTTTGGTCTATTTTGGAAGGCTGCCAATGGAGGATGAGCCAGGAAGTTGACAACAGGCTGGTCTGGCATCTTGTAATTGTTCTGGTTTTATTATGATTTGATGGGAAGAAGCTTAATATGAACCATGTGAAATATAAGATAAATAAATTAATGAATAGATGTGGGCTGCTATCTTTCATATTTGCTGAAAAGTTATCCTGCCCCATTTTCAGATTCATCTTTCTCAATCTTTTCAACTAAAGCCGAACTCCGAAATAGAAGCATTCTTTGTGTCAAATTGTTTATGTTACAGAGGTAACAGCTAATCTGATTCTATCCTTACTATGTGGACATTAGCTAGATTTCAGATATGCTGGCATTTTACAGAATGATTTTCCAGATTGTAATACATTACAATATTAACATGTTTTTGATCTGCATGTAAAATATAATCTTAGATGCATATGCTATATAAATTTAACTGCTTTTTGTAAAAGGTTTCAAACACTGTACATGTCAGGAATTCTTCACAATCTTGATTGACCTACACTGATATATTGACTTTTTTCAAGGGGAATCTAAATTAAAAACAAGAAACTGAAGACCACTTTTTCCAATGGTTTACTTATGATCAGGTGACAGAAAGATTTAAACAGGATGAGTTTTCCAAATGAGTAGTGACTCTGAGTTGAATGTGTGTACTAATGATAACACGTTATTGCTAATACGTATACATTTTTCCTGAAAATGAGTACTGAAGACTATATGATCAAATGGGTAAAATATGTACATAATTTTGATCAATAGAAGAATATGTAAAAGACTGAAATTTACCTTGAATATTAATAATGGAATTATAATTTGAAACAATGTTTATAAAATGATGTACCTTTGGTATAATACCTGATCACTGAAACTAAAACTTTTTCCTTTTAGGTTTAATAGATAAACAGGTTGAAAATAACCCAGAACTTTATGGATGACAGCAGCGAAAGTTCTGTATACTAGGGAATTTCTAGAAGCCTGGCAGTCTGACAAATCAGTCATTAATAGACACATAGACATTAACATTTATAGACTATGCAAAAGAAACAATCAACCAGTCCAAAAGAGAAAAAGACTCCAGCACCTCTCTACTACTAATCAGCACACAGATCAGCATATATTAACTCCAAGGTCAACTTCAGACCAACAATTAAGTAAGCAATACCCCAGTCAAGAAACCGCCAAAGAGCCATTATTAAACAGCTCAAAGAATCCCTACCCACACAGACAGGCAAGACCCCAGAATATAAACTGACAGCACACAGCACTCCTTAAGGCTAGGTCACACTGGCCGACGGATGCAAAACGTATGTAAAAAGGACACAG
>BHFT01011713.1:0-19455 GCA_004320025.1 Laticauda laticaudata
TTAATGGCTGCCTCTTTGCCACTGGCAAAAAGAGCTTCTCCTGGATCTACCAGGGACTTTGCGACCTGGGATCGACAGGATGCACTCTTTACATTCACCATCTCTTCGGGATGATTTAGATCCAATTGGACTGTCCAGGAGCAAAGATATTGGCAGCAATCTCAGACCTCCAAGATCGCATGCCATATCGTCGCAACGCCAGCTCCACCTTCCCAATCATATCAATATGTGTGTGTTTGTGTAATACATATTCACACAAGTGTTAGCAAAAGCAAAGTGTTTGACTTTCAAAAGTTAGGTCTGACTGTGGTGCCCTATCAGTCCAGGGTACATTTTAAAAAGACAAAGGAAGGAAGGTTGGAGAGAATGTGCAATTTGTATAAATGTTTCCAAAAACCTTTCAGCTTTCAGCCTTTCATTGGATAATGAGAATTATAAAGATGTCTTAAAAGGATGGAAAATATCAGACAAACTGATGTCCATTTAACCATCTGGCTTCATGTCTACGTCATGGTCTCTTGGTTTGTAGCTCAGTGTTCTAAACCAACAGTCTTCAACCTTTCTAGCTTTGCAGACCAGCAGTGGTGGCAATCATGAGTTGGATGGCTTTTTTTTACAAATGTTTCATTTCCCAAACCAAGAAACATCATTGGTGTTAGCTACATGTTACCTAGTTTAGGTAATGAAACATCTGCAAGAAAGCAACAAAGCTCAGAGGGCACCAAGGACCCCTCACAGACAACTCACTTAACTAGTTGAAATAAAGTTTTAGCATCTGTATGCAAATAAAATGTTAAGTTTGATACATGCTAACAATTTCTTTGTGATGAGTAACATTTTAGTTATTTCTTTGTATCCCACTTTTATTATTTTTTGCAAATAACTTAAGGCAGAGAGACACCAAGTTCAGAGAGCACCAGTTCAACCCTGAGCCACAAATATTCTTCTTTATTGATGGGTTCTTTTTATGTAGCCAATATTAAACATAATAAGGATTCGCCAGAAGATTCTAAACCAACCCTCTGTGGATTATTTCATATTTTAGATCTAAGATGGTATTCAGTTTTTTTTAAAGTTTTTTTTAAAAAAAACCAAGTAAATCTCGTGAGACTTTTTTTTTTTTCTGGCTATATATACTGCTCAAAAAAATAAAATAAAGGGAACATTTAAAAAACACAATGTAACTCCAAGTGAATCACACTTCTGTGAAATCAAACTGTCCACTTGACAATCAATTTCACATGCTGTAATGAAAATGGAATAGACAACAGGTGGAAAGCACAGGCAGTTAGAAAGAAATCCCCAATAAAGGAGTGGCTCTGCAGGTGGCGACCACAGACCACTTCTCAGTCCCTATGCTTTCTGGGTGATGCTTTGGTCACTTTTGAATGCTGGCAGTGCTTTCACTCTAGTGGTAGCTTGAGACGGAGTCTACAACCCACACAAGTGGCTCAGGTAGTGCAGCTCATCCAGGATAGCACATTAATCGAGCTATGGAAAGAAGGTTTGCTGTGTCTGTCAGCGCAGTGTCCAGAGCATGGAGGCGCTACCAGCAGACAGGCCAGTACATCAGGAGACATGGAGGAGGCCATAGGAGGGCAACAACCCAGCATCAGGACAACCCCAGCATCAGGACCGCTACCTCTGCCTTGTGCAAGGAGGGACAGGAGGCCACTGCCAGAGCCCTGCAAAATGAACCTCCAGCAGGCCACAAATGTGCATGTGGCTTCTCAAACAGTCAGAAAACAGACTGTTCCTCTTGAGGTGTGGTTGAGGGCCCGACATTCACAGGTAGGGGGTTGTGCTTATAGCCCAACACCGTGTAGGACATTTGGCATTTGCCAGAGAATACTAAGATTGGCAAATTCACCCACTGGTGCCCTGTGCTCTTCACAGATGAAAGCAGGTTCAACACTGAACCCATGTGACAGATGTGACAGGTTTGGAGATGTCATGGAGAATGTTCTGCTACCTGCAACATCCTCCAGCATGACTGGTTTGGCAGTGGGGGTCAGTAATGGTGTGGGGTGGCATTTTCTTAGGGGGCCGCACAGCCCTCCATTGCTTGCCAGAGGTAGCTGACTGCCATTAGGTACGAGATGAGATCCTCAAGCCCCTTGTAAGACCATATGCTGGTGTGGTTGGCTGGGTTCTCCTAATGCAAGACCCGGGTTCCTCCTAATGCAAGACAATGCTAGAACTCATGTGGCTGGAGTGTGTCAGCAGTTCTGCAAGACAAAGGCATTGATGCTATGGAGTAGTCCTCCCATTTCCCAGACCTGAATCCAATTGAGCATGTCTGGGACATCATGTCTCGCTCCATCCACCAATAACCACATTGCACCACAGACTGCCTAGGAGTTGGGGATGCTTTAGTCCAGGTGTGGGAGGAGATCCCTCAGAGGACCATCTGCCACCTCATCAGGAGCATGCCCAGGCATTGTAGGGGAGGTCATACAAACACATAGAGGCCACACACGCTATTGGGCCTCATTTGACTTGTTTTAAGGACATTACATCAAGATTGAATCAGCCTGGTAGTGTTTCTTCCACTTTAGATTTTGAGTTTAAGTCCGAGAATCCAGACCTCCATGGGTTGTTAAATTTGATTTCCAATTGATAATTTTTGTGTGATTTTTTGTCAGCGAACAAAGTATTTAATAAGAATATTTCATTCATTCAGATCTAGGATGTCTTATTTTTGAATTCCCTTTATTTTTTTGAGCAGTGTATATACATTCTAGTGTGGGTGAAATAAGTCGGTTTTCTATTTTTACCATGTTTTTATTTACCAATTATGTATAGCAGCAAAGCTGACCTTTCTACTGGACCATAGGTTACCAAAAATTACTGAACTGGTTGCCATATATGCTAATTTAGCTAAATTATCTGCCAACAACAATGAAAGTTCTATAGAATTTTCATGTATATATATTATTTTTCATGATGGTGCTGCACTCTCTTTAGTATCATTTTTATACTGCTTTTGTACTTCATTATTTTTAACCACAATTTATGGCTGCATAATTTTTTTTAAAGGAACTGCATTGCAATATGATTGCACTGTAGTTTCTGTCATCCAAAATGTCATATCTATCAAACACAAGAAGAGATATTAGTCATTAGCGCATGCACAACTGGTTCCTGTGCACCAAGCTTCCCATCACTTGCATCAATCTGTTGTTGAATCAGAGGCAGCAACATTTAGACATTAGAATTGAAACTTTAGAAGTTATTAATTTCCTGCTTCTCTGTCCCTTTTTAAAGCTGAGCTTCTAGTGACTTTTTAAATTTCTCCATCAAATTACTCAGCAATTCCTCAAGAGCAGGAGTCCTCTTTATTAATAACCATCAAACTGTCTTCTGTTGGAATTTAATTGGAGCATAGAAAGTCAGAGAGGTTGCACAATGCTCGGAAAATGCTTGCATAATAAAATTCTCCTTTCTTTTAAAATATGGTGTGAAACAAATTTCCTTTCATTATATAGAATTAAAGAAAAAAAAACCCAAAGGTTTGGGCCCAGGATTAAATCTGTTCAAGTCTTTCAATCCTACTCAAACTATGGGCTTTAGTTTACATTAGTTTTGACAGATGCATAACTTTCTGTTGTAACCAGGACACCTGGACTGCACAAATTGAGAGCATCAACAGTGGTTTTTGCACTGTTAATAAGAATATACAAAGATGTCAAACAGTGTGGACCAATTAAAGTACAGCATGTGTTTTGTCAATATTATGAATATCCTGTATGCATAGCAAAGTATTTTGATGTTTAAAATAAAGCAGGGTGCAATCATCTTTCTTTTTAGTCTAATCTGAAGACTAAAACCATATGTATTTAGTCTATATTCTTTACTCACTTAGAGGAGAAGACTACAAACATAGTAGTATTTGTTTCTAAAGACATTTGTGGTGGACTACTAATTGATACATTAAAAAAAATTCTGGATGCAGGCTAGCTGTTTCAGCCTGTTTTTGCAGATTTTCTTTGTCATAACTTATTACCATGGTGATCAAGCTAAAGATAGCAGCAGCCATGAATGTTTCTTTTTAATGTGCTGTGTTTTCTATTTCCCAGCTGTGGGATGTAATGGAGAAGGAATCAATGAAAGGTTGTTTTTTTTTTACCATAGTATAGAGGTTAGTCAGCAATAAAATGTGACAATGAAAGTGCTTCATTCCAGAGTTGAAGGAATGTCCCTGGAAGCTTAGGACTTTCTAGAGTTCTTCACAAAGATCAAGGGAAGTTTATTTTACATAAAAAAGGAAGAGATTTGCTGTAGCTAGATAGAAATATATGGCTTGTAATCACTGATTATTTGTGCCTGAATGCAGAGATTGACCCCAAACACTATTATTCAAGATGGAAGATGACACTTCATTTGACTTTTATTATTATTTCATGTGGCATAACAGAATATAGTATTAATGCATAACACTCACTAAAAAAAGCATGTAAAATGTATATATGAAACACCAGAACAATAAAATTATTTTAGAAATGTACAATATGGAGAGTGAATAAAATTGTGAATAAAATTAAATTATGCATAAGCAAGTTATTAGAATGACTAAGCCTATGGTCAGATATATAGATTGTTTAGCCATTGGACAGCAGTGCCCTACTCATCCCAATTCACTGCTTGATATAATTTGCATTGTCCAACATGACAAATCCAATATGAGAAGTAGGAATTAACACAATGGGATTCTACTCTTTTCTTTAGCATCTTGAATTACATGAATGGAAAGGGAATGCATTTTACTTTTGGACAGGTGGATGAACTCCAGAAAAGGGTATAAATGCATTTATAGGAATCTTCTGAAATATAACTTTCAGTTGCTGATTACCTCAGCATTCAAAGAAGAATTTCATCTGAGGGCCTGGTGGCACATAGTGTGGTCTTTTATGTTAGCCACAAAACATATAATATCAGTTTCATTCATACTTGAGCACCTTTGAATTTCCTTAGATTTGTTTGGATCGAACAGCCTAGCAAATATGGCAGGTTCTTCCTATTCTTTGGAAGTATGACACAACTAACTCTTTCAGGGTTGTTGTTTTCTGTACACCTGAAAGCCATAATATAGGATTTTTCATAAACATTAGAGTCACATTAGATTCAGAATAGAGCTGGAAAGGATCTCTAGTCCCTGTTTAATCAGGAGACCCAATACCATTTTGGACGAATTGTTGTCCAGTCTCTTCTTAAAAACCTCCAGTGATGAAGCATCCACAACTTCTGAAGGCAAGCTGTTCCAATGGTTGATTGTTCTCATTGTTGGGAAGTTTGTCCTTAATTCCAGATTGCTTATATGTTATGGTTATCGTGGACCCTTATATATTTATGAATTATTATGTTAAAAGTGAGATTGTTGTGCTCATTTATATTTTAATATCAACGTTCATCTTACATTATAGCCAATAGTTACATAAAACTATCTGCTGTAACCCTTTCTTTTAGTATCTGCTGTAACCCTTTCTATACATTGAAATACAGATATAGGTAGGGTTTTTAAAAGCTCTGGATTTGCATCAGATTTTTTTTTTCTAACCAAATAGCGTTATTTAATTACCACATTTATCAGATTAGTGAAACATAACCAAATGTTTTCCTTATTACCTAATGCTCATAGGATACTTTAATTGCTGGTATATTTACATATTTGGGAGCTGCAGTATGAATTATTTACGCTCAGACTGGCTCTTGATGAACTCACCACTGGCACTGATTGAAATAATTTCAAAATTCAATTTGAGATGTTTACAGTGAAAAATGAAAACCCAACAGAATATGGAAAATGGGAATAAAGCTATTAATTATGGTTTTTGAATGCAATGTAAAACAAAAATAACAATGTTGGTTCTAAAGGCCCTGTCACACTGCCCAACGGATGCAAAACGTTAGTAAAAAGGACACAACGGACCAGAAAAATGTACCATCCATTGTTATCCGCTCGTGAAAATTTGCATAACTGGAGCGGATAACATGGAAAGGAATGGACGCAGGGAGGACGCAGAGCGGATGGAAAGCGGATGCGGAACGGAAGCCCAGCGGATGGAAGCAGATGAGAGTGGATGGCGCAGATGAGAAGTGGATGGCACATCCGCAAGGCTTCACAGGGGGACCTCAGCAAGCAGCATGCGGAACAGACTACAGCGATGCAGGGCAGCAGACGCCGAGCGGATAAGCGGATATGCACAGCGGAAGCCTAGTGGATGACAGCAGAAGCCTAACGGATGCCTAGGGCGTTAATTTGGCCCAAATGTGGGGAGGGATACATTGCCGTCAGCCCCACGGATATTAAGGAAAGCAGCTCGGAAGCAGTCACCATTCAGAGGAAAAGAGCTGCTGCCGGATGCCATTTGACAGCCTGCCTGCCCTGCCTGCCATGCCTACTGCAAGCCTTGCTGCACAGCCTTGCTGCAAAGCCTTGCTGCCAGCCTCCCTGGCAGCCTTGCTTTCTTGCCTGCCTGCCAAGCCTTGTCTGCCCAGCCTCCCTGCCAGCCTTGTGCCAGCCAGTCTGCCTGCCAGCCTTGCTGCCTTGCCTTCCTGGCAGCCATTGGTTCAATGTCTGGCCTGCAAGCCTTGGTTGCCTGCCTGCCATGCAGCCCTCCCTGCCAGCCTTGGTGCCTGCCTCCCTGCCAGCCTCCTTGCCAGCCTTTCGCGTGCAGGCCTGCCTGCCAGCCTTCTTGCCAGCCTTGGTGCCTTCCTGGCCTCCCTGCCAGCCTCCTGCCAGCCTTGGTTCTCGCCAGCCTCCTGCCAGCCAGCAACCCCACAACCATGCGGAAAGCACAGCAAGCCTCAGCCATCTTGCTGCCAGCCCTTGCAGAGGGACAGGGCTTACCATCCACGCCCCCTGGCCCTTACTCTTGGTTCTGCTGGGGCTTCTTGCAGCACGGGCTCGCTTCTCCTGGGGCTGGGGCTTCATGTTGCTTTTGCTTGGAGGAGTTGATGACAAGCACTTCCAGCACCAGCCACCCCACAGCACCTGCACCCTTCACCCCTGAGACTGAGCAACAAGAGGGAGTGGCAGGACTCATTTTTGTTATTATACCTTGTTGTTAATAAAGTCTATTTTTTGATTCACACACTTGCTTCATTTATTTTTAATAAAGTCTGCTGGAAACTTTTTTGAAATGGTTTAAGCCTGCCATGCTTGTGGGATGGGTTAGATAGCAAGGTGGGATTAGGGTTGAGGATCAGTGGGATGGGCAGGGATACCTTTGGAATGGGTAAAAAGCTGTTGGATAGATAAACCTCCAGTGCAAGCATATGGGACTGTATGTCCACCCTCCCGTGTGCCACACCTTGGCCCTTTTATTATTCAATTAACCATGTAATCAATCATCCACACATGTCACAACTCTTTATTAAATGCCTGTCATTGTAGCCCACCCAACATACATGGCCCAATCTCATCCGTATGATGAGACAGCCTCAAGGAAGCACCCCAATTAATCATCAGTATCATCCTGTCTTGCCACTCACTGCTCCAGCTATGGGAGTTGCACCAGTGTCTCAGGAGGTTGCGCTGCTCTTCCCTTCATGTGATGCTCTGTTGGGGCCTTTGCACATCCTCAGTGTCTATCAGGTTTCGCCCTTGCCTTCCATTTCCCCAGGCTCCATGTCCCCATTGCCTTGCTGGAGCGTCCACGAAGGCCTGTTTCTGCAAGACTGGGGTAGCCGGAGTGCGGCATGAGATTGTGCAGGATTGCAGCCAAGAGATTCCATGATCCTCCTCATGCGTCTCTGGGCCGATGCTGGCATGGTGGTGAAAGTACTGGAACCTGTTTGGCCAGGGATGCCCAAAGGCGTTCCCACCACCCGCCCTTGCCCTGGACAGCCTGTAGTTGAATCCTCTCTTTCATGGGTGAGTTATTGGAGGTTGTAGGGCTTCATTGAGGTTAGGTTGTGAGCGGGAGAAGGCGTATCCCCCATATGAAGGTATGGCACATCTTGCTTATCGTTGGCAGGGGTCTGGCATCTGGTAAGCCCACGATGAAGCTTGCGTTCCAGCCCACCCTTGAGGTCACATTGCGTTGCATACTGGGCATCTGAAGATGAGCGTTGCCTTGAAGCATCGATGTACATGAACTGTAGTGATCGACCATGGCGAAGCAGGATGATGCTGAGGGAGCCCCTTGTAGTTGTGATAAGACGGACCCTGAGTTGGCTGGAGCTTTGCAGGACACAGTGCTTGCCATTGATGGCTCCAATAGTGTGGGGAGTTTCCACCTATGATACCACTGCTCTGCCAACTTTCATTCCAGCCTTTCTTCAGGTGGAGGGACACTGGAGGGAGCTCCTCCTTGTATTCTTTGATGATGCCGTGCACCAGCTTCTCTGACCACCAATGCTGATGGTGTTGTGTGGCACCCCAAAGCCGATACTGCATGCTCCTTGTAGGTGGTCCATGAGGCCAGTGGTGCAGAGTGAGTGCCACCTTGAGCCCAGGTTCCAGGACTGGGCCGGAAGTTTTGGTGTTTGCCTTGGTCAACCTGTGGTGTCAGCCGCTCACAACTTCATCAACATGGCTGGAGGCATCCTCCATGTAGTTCTGAATGCCGAGTGTCTTCGTTCCTGAGCTCCACCATCAGTTTGTTGTACAGTCCTTGTGCCTCTGCCTCTTCTGGCGGAACCATTCTTATGTACCCAGACGCTTCTTGGCCCCTCTTTTTTTCTTCCCGTAGAACAGTGAAAGGAGCCTGTAGATGGCTTTCGCCACTGTTGCAGAAGGATGGTTGGCTGCCAAAAGACTTGTTACGACCACGGTGGGACATGACTGATGCTGTGGAGAGGAAGAGCAGATGAGGGCTGCAGAGGTCCGCACGCAGGGCTGCTCTTTGAAGTGAGATTCCAGATGAACGTTGCTCCCCTTTTTATTAGACCAGGATAGGTTTCCCCCTAGGTTGCCTTTTGCATCCTCTAGGCATACCTCTTAGCATCCTCTAGGCATCCTCTAGGCATCCTTCTAGACAATCTGAGATAGTCCCTCTGCGAACGTTTTCTTCCATTTTACATGCTTTGTTTCCATTCTGCATCTGGCTAGGCATTCAGTTCTGACCGTTCCGCTTCCTCCCTGCGTCCGTTTACCGCTGGAATGGAATGGAAGTTGCGCGGTATGCCGCAGCGGATGGCCTAGCGGAATAGCGGCGGACTGTGTAAACCAGATGGCAGGAACGGATGCCTTAGCAGGGCATAGTGCGTACTGATGCCAGAAGACAAATTTGGATACATTTTCTGCTTCAAAAGTTTGAGCAGCTCAAAACTTTGCACTGTGAGCTGGGGTGAAAACCATCAATAAACGGATGCCTGGACGGATAGAGCAGGAAGCAAAACGTATGCAGTGAGTCAGAACGGATTGCATCGCGTTAATCAATGGATGGCAAGTGTTTCTCTCTGTTTTACATCCTCTTTCCATCCGTTGGTGCAGTGTGACAGGGGTTTAAACTCTTTAAACTGAGCAAAAGGGAATAAACTCATGTTATGTGCCTCAGTTTGCTAGTGCAAAAGTGACCATATTTTCTGGCGCTGAAAATGATTTGAGCAGCAAGCAGCTGTGGCTTATTTGCAAATAGTGAACTTGAGTTTGGCTACAAATATTACCAAGCAGGAAAAAACCTAATTAGCTGGTTATAAAAGAAGAATGGACAGGTTCATGGCTTTTAAGTGTTTTAAGGGTACTTGATGACTTATGATTGGTCACTTAATGACCATTCAAAATTATACCTGAATGAATGCTTTTGAGCACCTCTGGTCATCATAAAATGTTGTGCCTCAGACACCCACACCCACAGTCACATGACCACACATTGTGTGCTTGGCAACTGGTTTACCTTTGCAGGTTTTTGCACCGTTCCATTGTCACAGTACATAGTGGGATTGTCTGTTTGTGGCATTTTTTGCTAGTTTTTGGCAAAAAAAAAATATATTCAGAAGAATGAGTTTTGACTTACAACCATAACTATTGTTTAATGGCCGTAGATTCACTTTATAACCACTGTAAAAATATCATAAAATCAAGTGCAATCATGTAGCTACCTTGAATCAGACTGTAATAAGAGAGAGAGAGAGAAGTTCTCTGAGGACGAGCTCCAGCACAAGTCCAAAAGCTTGGAAGACGAAAGCAACTCAATCTGGTCCCATTTGTAGTCACAAGTTGAGGACTTCATATACTGCTTCCTGAATTATAGACAGCATTCTTTTGGTGTCTATTTCTGGGGAATAAAAGAGGAAGGGGGCATATGTGAGATTTTCTCATATATTCAGATGACACTCGATACAGAATTATGGACTACATAGTCTACTGGTCAGATTTAGCAAGGATTTGTTTCAGCTTTATATTCTTATACTTTTACCTGCCTCTTGTTTTCTTCTGTTGTCCAGCTAGCTCAGAAGAACACAGACAGATTATACAATGGACAGGTTGCCTATATGGGAATAGTTCTGTTCTGTTTAATCCGACACACACGGACACACACAAAAGTTTGATAAATTCTTCTCCTCCATAGGTTATGATGAAGATCCACTCTCCATTGATGCAACATAGTTGTCTGTAATGAAGAGCTTTTCTGTACTTTCACATGAGCTGAAGAAATTGTGGAAATGTAGAAAAAGGCTTGTGTGACTTGGGAAAGGAGTCTTCATCCTTCTGAAAGGTGGGACAGACTACCAGACCCAAGAAATTAGACCTAAATGTTATAGTGCACAGAACAGGGCTATCAAACTTTCGGCAAGTTTGGCAGAAAGGTTTGCTTCTATTTCTTATTAAGTTGAAATAACACCCTTTTAGTTTTCCCTAAGCAAAGTGACAATTTCAGCAAAAAGCCTTATTAAAATGTTTACATTTTTTTTACAAATATTCTGTTTAGCTTTGGTGAAAAAAGATTGCACAAGATTTAGCTATAAATATAGGGCAGGAAAAAAAAATCCTTTCACCTATAATCACATCAGAGCAGTCTTAAACATGCCCCCGCCCCCCTTGGAAATTTTCTATAGGTTATAAAAAATGACAGGCCTTTGCAGCATCCATTTCTGTTCCAGAAAATAAATAAGTACCATTTTATAAGTGATTAGTGCCATGAGATGTGTCTTTTGTTTCAAGCATATTTCAATTGAAAAATGAGACTGTCTTTGTGGCAGGTTCCTTTTACTTATCTGCATCCCTTCTGTCTAGAAATAATCTATTGCCCCATGATTGTAACTGATTTATAACTGGTTTATTTTTATTTAATCTGCATCTTAACCTTCCTTTATTGAAAAGAATAGACAAAAATATGTTCTGATGTTCTAAGAGAATAATATACTTTCCCTTTTGGGTGTGAATTTTAAACAACCCTTTCATTTGCATAATGAATATATTAATTTAATTAAGATGCAGTTTATTAGATTTTAAGTCGATAAATGCTCCAGAAAAAAGAATGAGTTTTTGTTGGAATAGGAAGTATACAAATTCTCATAACTTTCTGGTCTTCCATAATTTCATATTTAGAATTTATAACTTCCAAACCCAGGACTGTGTCTGCTCAGTTATTTGCAGCAGATCCACAAGAAAATAAAAAAGAATGCATACTCCACAAATACAAATTGGGACATTCATGCATTTTATCATAACTCATGTAATATAACAATACTGCTCTTGTGCAGTGCCCTAGAGATGGAGCTCTCACCTCACAATCAGAAGGCTGTGAGTTCAATCCTACGTAGAGGCTAATATTTGGAATAGATTCTCCTGGGGGTTGGATTAGATGACCCCCAAGATCCCTTCCAACACTGTTATTCTATGTCTTCTGTGATTAAGAGATGATTGAAATATTGTTTGTACAACCTCATGTATATTTTCCTCTTCTTTCCAATCTTCCTTCTACCATTTTGCTACCTCCTGTTACATGATGAAAATCAGAAAGCCTTGGGAGCAGATAGGTTGCCTCTGTGTTTCTTTTCCAAAAGCACAGTATCACTTTTCTCTCCAAAATATGTGTGGCTCAGGCAGTCATTTTGAAATGTCAGCATTCTAAGCAGATAATTAGTTTTCCTCTGTTGTTGAATCATCCCTAAATAACTGGTTTCCCCTCTGTGACCCCTCAAAAAGTATAGTTTGTCCAAAATATTTGCATAACTGAGCAACTATACATGGACTCCTGGCACTTGAGAAAAACTGCTTAGGTTCTTTTTACTACTTTACAGCTGGTGAGACACCAGCACCATGACTCTTAGCTGCAACCTGAACCTAAAGTATTTTGTGCTGGTAAATTTGTTATTCTTCTTCATCTTAGTTTCTAGGTTCACGAAATCCCAGTTTGTTTCTTTTGTAGCTCATTTAGTTTAGTTTTATTGTGCTAGCATTCTGGGTTATCACTTGCAAAAACATTATAGTAGAACCTAATAGTATATAGTTTGCAAATTACTTTTATGCCACTTTCTACTTAAGCAAGGCAGATATTATGTCATATTATTTTTATGTCTATTACAATTATTAACTGCAATATATGTTGCATGATTAGTAATGCACAACCATTCTAATGTAGTAGATACATGCATGATATCCTATAGGAATCTGAACCTGGTTGTACAATTGATTTCTGGTATTCCTTCAGATTAGGGTAGGGTAGGTAGACCTTCAGGGTAGGGTAGGGTAGAATGGGATAGAATAGAATGGGGTAGAATAGAATAGGGTAGAATAGAATAGAATAGAATAGAATAGAATAGAATAGAATAGAATAATTCTTTACTGGTCAACTGTGATTGGATACATAAGGAATTTGACTGGTATATAAGCTCTCAGTGTACATTATAGGTGCAAACATATAATATATACAACTAATTGCATAGAACTAGAGAAAGACTGAGGCTTGCAGAAATAATGGCTTTGCATAAGTCATGATGTTATATTGATTTTAATAAGGATATCAGAAATGTTCTAAATCAGTCAACATCAAATCTGGTCTATTCCTTACAAGCGTAATTTTTCTCCCAGACCTGTAGGAAGGCAAATAGTAGGTGAGGACCTTGAACACTTGGTAAAATAGTGCATTCAGAGAATAATAAAAAAAATCACAATGTTATTTAGGATTATTTATCATAAATAAATGAAATTAAGACCTTTCTCTCTTTTCTCTTTTCCATTTTATGTGCTTTGTTTGTTATGTTTAGTTTTAATTATTTTCTATAAATAAACAAAAAAAACTTGATTCCAAAAAGACCTCATGTTTAGCTTATACACATTTTAAATGAAAATGGTCGCCTTTCCTTTTCCCATATGTATTAGAGCAGTGGAAAAAAAGTGTTATTTTTGTTGTTCTTTCAGATAAGGCACAGTGATATATTATGGATCACCCTTCCTGTCTTTAATAGAAAGTATTAGGTTTTTTATCCTTTTTGGGGTAGGAAAGGCTATTTTCATTTGTTTCCAGTTTCAAATTGAGCTCATTCTGGAACAAGTTTTTTGATGAGCTATTGATTAATACTTGATTTACCACAGTTCTCTGAGAAACATGATCAAAGCCAAACTGCTTTTATTTGACAGCAGTCATGACTCAGATATTTTTTTCTCCTAGAGTACTCTTTCTAACTTGTAGTGATTAGTTAACTACCTGTTCCACTGGACCCATGTGTACCAAGAATCCATCTTTTTTTTTTCTTGCCTAGCAATTTGAGATGTCTCTGAAGAGACATGGAAAGAGAATGCCAGTTTGGAAGATATAGAAGAAAACTTAGGAATGAGTGAATCAAACATATATTTTCTCTTCATCTGTTTGCCTTGGGGACCTTGTAGACTTCCCCAATCCATTATCTTTAGATATATTTGCAGAGCAGACAAAGGGGGTATTCCCTTTAAAAAGAAGTGTACATGGTTTCCAAGAAGTCCCTTAAAGCTATTTATAACCTTTAAAACTCTTAGCAGTGTAGCCCCAGTAGTTTGCTCTCTCTAGAGTTTCCCAGAAGGAACATGTTACTGAGCAATGTCTTATATTGCCATGGCCAATCAGGAAATATCAGAGGGAAAACATTCAGTATTATTTGAAAGTGGGGGGAAATGGCTAATTTTTACATGAGGATCGATTTTTTTAAGAATATAACTTTGTTGTAGAAAGGATATTGTATACTGCATCCTATATACTGGCCGACGGACGCAAAACGTATGCATAAAGGACACAGCGGATGAGCAAAATTTCGGGGGTGGCTCCATCTGATGTCATCCACTCCAAAAAGTGGTGAAAATTTGCATAAACAGAACGGAAAAGAACGGAAAAGAACGGACGTGGGTAGTATGTACGGATGTTAAATGAGCAAGTCATCGGAAGCCTTGCAGATGAAAGGGATGGAAAGCGAATGACACCTCTGATAGGTTTACGGGGATATAATTGTGACGTGGACGCATAGCGAGATGAAGCGGATTCATCATGTATGCCTAAAGGAAGAAAGGGGATGCCGCCGCAGGTGTATATTCGGATGCAAACCTTCACTCACATCCTTTCTATTTCCTGTGCTACTAACGATGTATAGCGTTCCATGTACCTTTTCTTTCCTCCCTCTTTCCTTTTCAGCTGCAGCAGATGTGAATTGTGAGAATGCCCAGAGGATGCAGAGAGGATAACGGACGTATTAACAGATGATTACGGACATAGAACGTTTGTTGCTTCATTATGTCGCAGATTTTAATCATAACACAGCGGAAGTTCATCCATTCACAAAGTTTTTGTGCCAGCTCAAAACTTCTTGTGCAGATGCAATCGCAGGTGGACGGCTGCTTGAGGATAGAGCGTATGAAACACGTATGCAATGAGTACACAACGGATGCATAGCGTTTTCCAACGGAGATGGCAAGCTTTTTTTAATGTTTTAAATCCACTTTGCATCCGTAAGTGCAGTGGGACCGGGCCTTTATAAAGAAGGAAGCACTTTTAAACTTCACTGAAGAAAAAAAGACCAAATTGGAGGCAAAAAGAAAGAAAATATAAAGACAAAGCTTCCAATTTTATTTATATCATTTGAAGGTATAATGTGGAGGTGGGAGACAATGAGTAATAGAATCAGAGTAAAATGTACTTCATGCAGAAATCAACATTTGTAAATATTTTAAAACCAGATTCTGTGTATCGGTATTATTAATAAAAAGAGAAAATACCTGAATCCAAACTCTCCACAGAATGAGATAAGAATAAATAATGTTATCACGTTTTGTTATACAACATTTGTTATACAACATCTGAGCTACTGAAGGAAATCAGCAGTGGAATAGCTAATGTATATCTGAACCTTCTAACTATGTGTAGAAGAACAATAATCAATCTTAATCAAATAACCTGATCTGCGAGCTGTTTTAAAATTGTCCATACTCCAAGGCTGCTGCCTGAAGATGAGCCAAGAATTAGCACTGTTTGGAGTCAGACTAAATATTATGCTTTCTCATTTAATAGAATATCTGATATTCAATTATACAATTGGGACATATAAACACAGACCTGACAGCTGTTGACCTTGATAGCTCGCTGGGGGTCCAAACATGTGTTGTCAGGTAGGTCACTAATAGTGATAAAGTTTTAACACCTGTTGTAGCAAGAACAAAAATGTGGCTTTCTAAGGGTTTCTCCATTTGTTGAGGTTTTATCTAAAGAATGAGCAATGCTTCCTTGCTCCCATGGCTGCCTATCTCATTAGACAAAGTGAGGCAGTTGCCTTAAGCAACTATTGGCAGTCCACCAAGGCATTCTTCTTCTTTGCATAAATCAGAATTGTTCTGTGTAAAATGGTATACTCCAAATGTCTTGATTGGCCAGAAGGGCCTGCATGAGATTGGTTCACTAGGAACCAATCCAGGAGAACCACCAAAAGGCGGCAAAATCAAGTAACTGCCATTGGCTATAAGCCAGCAGGCAAGCCGTATATAAAGGCTGCCGCGGTTTGAGCCAAACTGTTCCGTTGCTGTACATAGTTGAAATAAAGACATTACTGTTGGAACCCGGTCTACCTCGCGTTTTTCTGGACGGAACACTGGCGACGAAGGTGGGATCGTCCTAAAACATGAGACTGTGCATGTGGCGAATTGAAATCCAGGCTAGAAGCGATGCCGGAAATAATGCACCATCTGCACCCTTCCAATCCCAATGAAGAGGATGGAATCCTACGTTAGACCATTTTCATAATGTATTCTAGAAAGCCAATGAGAGGGGGGGGGGGGGGGGGGGGGGGGCGGGGGGTTGAAGAGATTCTCAGACCAGCGGACAAGAGGGCTGCTTTTCCTACGCATTGTGGGACCAACTTGTTTCAAGATCTGCCAAAGCAATACTGGCGAGCCAGAAGGAGACTTAAAAACAAATGACCTGCTGAACTCAGCAAATGCTAAACGGCCCCACTACGCAACAGTAGATGTCAAATCTCATTCAAACGGCACGGAGTTTCTACGAAGGGTCACCAAAAAAGAAGGTTGAGACCATCGCTGTACTTTGTGCAACGCTCTGGACAGCTTAGGGGGAAGCATGCGAGTTCCTGACTTAGATGAAGCCATGCGACGATTGAGTTGGTCCTAGCCTAAAATAGACTCTAATTTTTCACACAAGTTAATATTCCAAAATAAACCCCATATAACAGTGGCTGAAGCAACTCGCCTACGAGCCACCAGCCGCAGACAGCCGCAAAAAGTCAGCGGCCACTCATTGAAGCAATGAATGCGAAATTAACGACGAAAACAATCCTAAGCCAGAGGAAAAGAAGCAATGTTTCCCGCCCACCACCACACTCCACAAAGATTTGACGGAATCATCAGAATCAGGAAGATGATGATGATGAGATTCCACCACCTGTACGCCAACAAAAAAGGCGTGAAAAAAACGAAACTGGTGCGGGAATACACCGGCTGAAGAGGGGAAACCACCCTCGCAGCCGATGCAAGATTCCTTGATGCCATCTGCCGAGCTTGCAAAAGGGAACACATCGAGAAAGTCTGTCAGGAATTGCAAAACTAACAGGCCCTAAACAGACGCAGTAACTCTCCACCACAAACTGATCGAAGCAAGCGAGAGAAAGTGGAAGCGCAATCAACATCGAGCCAGTTAACCGCAAGAAAAACAAGACCCTATCAAAAACTGTCTTCTAATCGGAAGCGCTCAGACAACTAAAGTGCGGAGAAAAGTCAAAATCATCGTAAAAAATTGAAGGCAAGCCCCTGTGCGGATGAAGTCAATTTCAGTGGATTCTTTCCTGTCAATGGTGTCTTGGACACAATCAGGACGACTGTCTACAAATATAAAATTTAAAAGAACTTCCAGAAAACAAAAAATAATTCTTAAAAGGACTACCAAGGGAATCGTAATCCCTGCTGGAAGTCTCGGACATTTCCAAGTGCCTACAAAGCGTCACGTTGAAGTCCTGCTCTAACAAATAGTCGACAAGAAGACCGACCAGCCCTCCTGCGCATCAAATGGTTTCACACCAATGGGCATCGGAATGACCGGAGTGAGCCTAGTAGCCGCAACCTGACTGGCGAAAGGAAAGCTATGATTACACGAGTTCCAGGATGTCAATGGGCACCCTAGGCAGGACCGGGAGACCCCAATTTCCTTTAGTTAGACCCCCAGTGGCCCTAGAAGATTAAAGACAAGACGACGTTCCCTTTTGGCATTTAAAAAAGCCAAAAATAGCATACAACTTGAATAAATTAACTTGACCAAGGGCGTCTTAGAAACCTATTGACCACTGCTAGGTGGAGGACGCCATGTAAACACCGGTTAACCTGACGGGCCGGTATGCATCTGTGGAGACTACAGGTACCCCTGAACCATGCACTACAACAAAGGCGCATACCCTGACAATTGTACAAACATCTTATTACACTCACTTGGGGGAGGAAAATTTTTTCACAGCTTGATTTACACAGCATACCAACAGTTTCCAGTGGACCCTATTAACAGCGAGGCACAGACAATTTAGTAACTAACAGAGGGGCATTCAAAATGTAACAAGACTTCAATTTGGAGTTAAGCGTATGCCCCCCAGGTGTTTTCCAAAGCCTCATGGAACACCTATTAAATGCGAATTAAAAGGAGCGTCATACCACTATTTTTTTGACGCGTTTCCTAAATTTCGGCTAAAGATACGGACCCAACTATAAAAAAGCCCTAAGAGAAGTGCTAACAATATTTAGAGTGAATCTGGTCTGAAGTTAAAAGGAAAATTTGCTGCTTAATGGACTGTATCGCCCGTCAAATTTCTGGCACCTTAATTGACGAGAGCGCTTACACCCTTACAGAAAAAAAAGGCGCTCAAGCTGCTATTAGAGACGCCCACTTTACAACCAAAAAACAAAATGGAATTGCAGGCAATTTTGGGTCTTAATAGAACTTCTATAACGATTCCTTCCCCACAATACAGCCAACGATTAGAGGAACCATTTACACCATTTTGCTGACTAAGAATAACTAATTTGGACTTTGGGTGTCATAGAGAACAAAATAGGGGCATTCCAGAAAATAAAAAAATTATTAACCACAGACACTGTTCTCTTCACCAACGTTTTAGTGACACACTTCCATTGCACGGTCACCTGCGACGCCTCACCGTTTGGGAGTCAGTGCCATCCTTGAGCCACCACATTGCTCCTGATTGGCGAGAATGAGGCACCCGTCATCTATTACTCAACAATCTCTTTTCTAAAGGCAGAACGCGATCTATAGTCAACAAGACAGAGAAGCCCTGGCAATTGTCACCAGAGTGAACGTTTTCCACGCAGTACCTCGATTGTTGAAGAACATTTTCCATTGCTAACTACCATAATCGTTTTAACTTAGGAATTCTCGTTGCGTGTGAACCAAACCTACCACCGAACATTTTGTCCCCCTCATGGCATGCACTAGCATGTGTCAAATTCCTACGCAGCCATACATCCTTTTTAAACTGTTGACACATCGACCCGGGGAAACAAATCTTCCACTGCAGACCGCATTATATCTAAGTCGAACACCGCTGCCAAAGACAGCAGGAAGACCGCATGCCTAACAATGTCCACCCTGCAAATAGGAAAACATTTGCCCTGACACTGCCAACTATCTTGCAAAACGATCTGTCACCAGCAGCCACTGCAAGGACCCAGTGACTGCGCCGCATTTTTTTTAAAGCTGGCGTAGGGGTAAAGCGCTGGCCGGCGAAAAACCCAAAAACTGAAAAACTTTAACCCCCTTCCGGACCAGTACAGAACTGACTTTCCACCCCTTCAAAAAGGCTGTTTATTGTGGGTGTGATCGGGTGGTAAATTCCTGCTAGGATTACAACTAGATTAATTTCCTGCTAGATTACAAACTAGACGTGTTGGCATGCTTCATGGAGGGTCCACCCTGGTAATTGTAAAAAATTGAAAAAGTCTAGCCCCTAGAAGCTACTGTCTTGGCTGGCCTGGGTTTATAGATAAGATATTGACATACTGGAGTTTCTACTTGCACTAATCTCTCTCTTTTT
>BHFT01011714.1:0-35455 GCA_004320025.1 Laticauda laticaudata
AAAATGATCCACGGACCGGTACCAGTCCGGGACCCGGTGGTTGGGGACCCCTGATTTAAACAGTGCTTGTGATTTACTATGATGTTTCAATATAGACATGCTTCTTTTAAAGCTGTGTATCTAACTTTGTAATCAATCATCAGCTCTGATAAGATCTATTTTCCTGATTAGTATCTAATGTGTTTTTCAAATGTTGAAATATGAGATTTTATTTTCCCCTTATAATAAAGAGGTACAACATTATAAAACAAGTTATGTATGACTGAGACATTATAAATGAAATTACACTGTTGAATTGATATAGGCCTTCTTTTCACAAGGCTTCACATTGTAAATCTTTTCCAACCTTGGAATAAAAATATTGATGGTCTCTTGTTTTAAGAATCAAGTGAGTTTCTTATCTTAGAATGAAGCCATTATTAAGACAAAGTGTTGCACTTGGAAAGAATGATTTTATGTTAAATAGTGTTTGGGGAATAATGCAAAGAGCAAATTATCCTCAGGTGATCAAGAGCCATATATTGACTTATTATACTTGAGAAAAGTATAGTCACTTAAGGAAATAGTAACAGCTGCAGCTATTCTTTTTAATTGCAAAATGCTTTTAAAGCACTGTCATTTTTTTCTGTTGGATTCACCTAAATATTAAGATTACCAACAATTTTATCACTATTAGTTTTTATAGTACTTGGGGAAGCATAAGTCTTTGCATTTGAATTGGTTCAGGAAAAAGCCAAGTGATCAGAATGAAATGTTAAAAATCCTGTTTCAGGTGCACAAATAATTTCCCTCTTTGAATGATACCCCAAGAAATAGTTGATGCCTTTATATATTATAGTGAGATAGTGTGATGCTGCCTACTAACAGGAGATTGGCTGGTTGCTGCTTTCTAGAAGATTACATGAGTGTTTTAAATTAGTTCATTCTGCCACTTCAGATTATTCCCTCGGGCCTCAGATTGTCATATTAAATAAAATCAAATGTTTTAATTTTATAGACAAAATAAAATGAATTTAAAAGCAGGGACATTTTCAGGAGAGGATAAAAAACAAAGATAGAGATTACAGTTGTGTGTTTGAAGCTATGCCCCTTTTATGTGTATGCATGTTGCACACACACATAAAGGGTGGAATTTCAGTTGCATGATTGTGGCCATGATTTTCACTTTTTTGACATCACCCTGCTCAGATGCACCTGCTTAAGAGAGAAGGAACAGGAGGAAAACATTTTTTAAAAAAATACTGGAAGCTCTTGAGCACGAGTGTCAAACTCCAGGCTCAAGGCTGGATCTGGCCTCGGGGTGCTTAAATCTGGCCCACAGGCCAAACTGAAATAGCAAAGGACTGGCCTGTGGTGTCTTTGGCAGCCAAAATGGCCCGTGCCCTGTTTTCTGCCTGGATGGCCTCTTACAACATCCTGCCGGCCAAAACAGAACATGGGGAGGACGTGCGGCCCTGCATGCCCCATTTTGGCTGGTAGGGTCCTGCAGGAGGTGTCCATCCCATCTCCTCCCCCACCAGCCAAACCATGGAGAAGTACAATGCTGATCTGACCCTCAAATAACCCCTGCTCTAGAATAACCCCACACACTCCTTCATTCTCTGGGCCCAAGACTTTTTTTTCAACTTCAGCAAGATGTGTGGATTCCCAGGATTCCCCAAATAGTGCTGGCTGGGGAATTTTGTGAATTGAAGTCCATACATGTTTAAATTTGATGAGGTTGAGAAACACAGTTCTAGGCCTTCAAGATAAATTGAATTACACCAAAGCCCTCCTAGAACATCTCACTTCCACATATACAATTTCTGTGTGAGCATCAGTGCGCACAGACTCTTTCACACACAAGCAGAGTTAAAAGTCACAAGGAAGGTAAGGCAGCAGTAATGGTAATGGCTGCTTGTCTGATGTCTTGTATGTTACTTGTCCTGCTGTCTCTTGATCTTTTCATGTTGAACAGTAGATCTCATTCAAAAAAAAAAAAGAGCATCATTAGTTGGCTGTGGATATCTATTTGAGAAGCGATTAGTTGGATCTTTATCAGTATCACAGGGACTGATAAAGACCAAATTTGAAACCTGGCAGTCATTTTAGATCCTCTGCCTTTCTTAGAAGGTGTCAAATGGAAAGTGTCTGGTTGCACAGCGGCACAGGGCAAAGAAAATTATCACCTATAAGGCACAGGAGGAACAGGTCTAACTGGCCAACTCTGAAATGACAGTCAGGACAAGGAAGATTACTCAGAAGAAACCACAGTAACAAGCTTCTCCTGAAGGGAGATAAAATAGAGGAGACGCTGCCCTGAGCAATAGGCTACAACTGCTCTTTGTATTGCTTTTTGCTTTTTAACATTTAGATCTAAGTGTGTTAGAAAAGGGGACAAGGCTGTTTCAGATTTCTGCCTATCCCATCACAACTGGTAGGATGCACACACACCAGGTTCTTTCCATGAAGAGTGTGGTTTATTGAGACCAAGGAAATGTATGTTCTCTGTCATGGCACTAGCCCTTTGGAACTGCTTCTCCTCTTGGGGGTATGGATGACCTCTTCAGCTTGGGCCTTGGTGAAGTTTTAAAAATCTGGCTCTTCTCTCAAGCTTTACGGCCAGAATATTGATGAACTATGTTTCTATCCTGTATGGACTGAGGAGTTAATTATTTTTACCTGTGACTTTTATTGTGTTTTCCATTGTTTTTTTAATGAATGTTTGTTTTTATGCCTTGTCACCCAGTTATTTGATTAAGATAGGTGGCTATATACATTTGAAAAAATAAATGGCTCTCCTATGGAGACAACCATCATAGACCCCATTTGTCTACATATCACCATGCAATTTATAACTCTCAGAGTAATGTCTAGTAGAGTTCCTAGCATTGTTGTGTGTGACTTTGCTGTAGTTCCCGGCAAAGAAAACTCACAAATTTTCTCCACTTTAACCTCTAGACACATTGGAAAATGTGGGATTTGTTCAGTTTTCCTTTGTTATGTCTTTTTAAAAATAATTTCTCTTTATATTTTGCATTGGTTTTTATTTTATCTAGGGATCTTTCATCCAAAGGTGATTTTTTAAAACTTTTAAAAATATTCTGAGTGGCCTAGTTTTTTCCTTTTATTATGAGGAATCTTCTTGTAGACATGAGCTGTTAGAAATGGAAACTTTGCTATCCAAACATCTTCCCAGAGGGGGAAAACTATCTTTTATATGCACCACATATTCATATTACAACAATTAGCACCATCAGCGGTAAACACCAGCTGTTTGAGCTTTGTACCGAGAACAAGAATAATGGAAAGCATTAAGATATCAAAATAGAATAGAATACCTTTATTGTCATTGCATTTCATGAATACAATGAAATTTGAATACAGTGAATACAATGAAATCCAGCAGTGCCCCAAACACCACATCACAATCACACAACAGAGTTTTTAAAAATAATGATGATGATGATAATAATAATAATAATAATAATAATAATAATAATAATAATAATAATAATANTTAGTCCTCATTTTAAGACACCTATAATGCCTCCCTGATGGTAACAAATCAAAATATGAATGTCCAGGATGAGAATGGTCCATGAAGATTTTTAGTGTTCTAGAGAGGAGTCTGGTCTTTGCAATCTCTTCCAAAGAAGAAAGAGAGCAACCGATGATTTTTCATGCTGTGTTTATAACTCTCTGAAGTGTCTTCTTATCCACTGCAGAGCATCCAGCATACCACACCGTTACACAGTATGCCAAAATGCTCTCGATGGTAGACCAGTAAAAAGTAACCAGCAACTTCTACCCAGACCACTTTTTCAGCAGCCTCAGAAAGTGCAGGCGCTGTTGGGCCTTCTTTGCAGCGGCCATAGTGTGGACCGACCAAGTAAGGTTATCGGAAATATGAGTCCCTAGAAATTTAAAACTATGAACTCTTTCCACACAGTCTCCATTGATATATAAAATTAATTAATAACAATTTGATTGTAGCCATCTTTTTTTTTAGGAAAGCATCTGAGATAAGGAAGCATCTGAAGATTCTGAATAGATATTTGACTGCAGATACAGAAATGTTGGGATGCCAGCAGTGTCTCAATAAAGTAGGGTGATATTTTTCCCCATTTACACAACTACAAACCTCTCCCCAACAGCAACTTGAATTGAAATGATTATTTTTAATCTGTATAATTCTAATCTGTTTAACATGTATTATTTAAAATGCTCAAGTTATACTTGAAATTGAAGAATAATCCTATGCAAAAAAATCCAGCACTGAAATTGATTTGGGTTTGGGATTACTCATTTGACTTAATTATGCATCTTGGATAGGCTTTGATTTGGGAGGATTTTGAATTATAAAGTAGCATAGTATATCATAGAATAGCATCAGTATTACTATTGTAAAGTAAAGTAAAAAAAAAAAGTAAAGTAGTATAAAAAGAATGCTAAACACTTCAGATGGGAGTGTCTTTGAGGACCAACAGTATTTCCCTTCTCCTCTTTTTCATACTATCTCATATTAATTATCTTTTCAGGAAATTTATTGTGAACTCTTGAGTAGGATATTGGTTTTTCTGGTGTAGATAACTAAAGCAGGGGTCTCCAACCTTGGCAACTTTAAGCCTGGAGGACAGAAAGATGGCTGGGGAATTCTGGGAGTTGAAGTCCTCCAGGCTTAACGTTACCAAGGTTGGAGACCGCTGAACTAAAGGACAGCTTGAGATACAGCAGGTAAAGCCCGTCCCACTGCACCAATGGATGCAAAGAGGATGTAAAACGTTAAAAAACGTTGGAAAACGCTATGCATCCGTTGTGTACTCATTGCATACGTGTTTCATACACTCTATCCTTTGAGCATCCGTCCACTGAGATTTCATCTGCTCAAGAAGTTTTGAGCTGCACAAAACTTTGTGAATGGATGAACTTTCCGCTGTGTACAATGTAAATCCTTGACATACGAGCAACAAACGTTCTATGTCCGTTTATCATCTGTTAAACGTCCGCTGTATCCTCTCTGCATCCTCTGGGCATCCCCTCAACTCACATCCGCTTTAGCTGAAAACGGAAAGAGGGAGGAAACAAAAGGTACACAGAATGTCTACAGTGTTAGTAGCACGGAAATAGAAAGGATGAGCAGTGAACGGTTTGCATCCTATATCCATCCTCTAGGCTTCCTATGAACATCCGTTTAACATCCCCACTACATACTACCCACGTCTGTTCTTTTCCTTTCTTTTCCGTTCTGTTTATGCAAATTTTTGCCACTTTTTGGAGCGGATGACAACTGATGGAGCACCCCTGAAATTTTGCTCGTCTGCTGTGTCCTTTATGCATACGTTTTGTATCCGTCGGCCAGTAGGACCTAGCCTTTACTGGCAAACTATCTGTGTTGTGATCTCGCATTGTATGCCAAGACCTTGTGAAAGGTTACAATGACAAGACAAGGAAGTAAAGAAAGAGAAGATTGCCTGAGGGTTTTTTTTTTGGCTTGCAATAAACTTTAAGTCCAGCTAAATATAGTAAGATCTTCTTAAACCAATATAAGACAAAATAAAAGTTGCTTTTTAAAAGAACACAGATTATAAGTTATGTATATCTTGATTGGTATATAAAAACATTCTATATGGCCAGTATTATAGTCTTTCTTTTCAAAGCAAAATATTTATTTTCTGCAAATGTATTTGTTTCAGCATTGCCTTCATTTATGGGTATTATTCAGTTTGTATTTTTCTAAAATATTTTTTTTTATAACATGTATTTATGAGTTGTGTGATGTAGTGATTTGTATTGTTTTTATTTTGCTTATTTATTTTTACAGGCTTTGGATATGTTGCCTCAAAGGCTGCTTCAAAGCAAAATTGTATCTTTTACATCTATAAAAGGTTACTTTAATCAAAAACATCAAGATATGGTATATGGGCATGTAAGCATGAAAACATTTATCAAGGATTACAGATGTGGAATGTCCCCAAGGTACCCTTCTTTTTGAGTTACTGTAATAATTTATGATGGACTGATAGTGATAATTTCTAGAGGTCTGTTACCTCTTAGGCTGTTGTTCACAAATGTCATCCGAGTTGTTCTCTACATAAGATGATGTCTCACCTTTTAACTTACATTTTCCATTGGATTAGAAGCAGTAACCTCATAGACTCATGGTGATGATTGCTAATCTTATGCATGCCATCAGTTCTTCTGCTAGAAAGAGAACTCATGTGAGTGATAACAGTTGCTTCATTTGTAGCAATAGTGGTTTTTAAATAGCATCTACCTGTGGAACCCTTTCATCTGAAACCCGGTGCCCCCTTCCTCTTAACCTTCTGGAAAGTCAGTTATAAAAGGGCTGCTTTATCCCTCAGGTACTGGGATATGTTTGGGATAAGGTTGGAAGGAGTGTATGGATTGGAGATGGTTGGTCAGACATCCTGGCTTTCCTGATTTTGAGTGATTGCTGCTATGGCTGCCTGACCACAACAGCTTCTAAGTGCCCTTTTCCCCCTAGCAAAGCTAAATTATCCCTTTGTTTTTAGGGACCAGATAGCAAAAAAAACCCTGATAGGCAGGAAGCTGGAGCAAAATAGTGGAAATCTTGGATAAAGTCATTTGAACATAAAGTGGGACATTTTTAAGACCCATGTGAAATCTATATAGTGGAGCTCTAAGAAGGGCTTGGTCCTCTGCTTTTATCACATCTTCACAGAACAGGCTGTTGATGTTTCTCCGTATTTGTGGTATCTCTTCATACAAGATATAGAGGGAGGACAGCCAGAACAAATTAAGTTTGTGTTTTCAGCTTTAATCAGGTTTATATGTTTGTTATCCAAGCCACACAGACCACTTCAATAAAATATTCTGGAAAGTTTCCTAGCTTTATATTAGTTTGAGAAGATCTTACTATATTTATCTGGACAGTTTATTGCAGACGAACAAACAAACAAAAGTAGACAGAAGGATGAAAAGATATGCAGATAGATGTTCAACTTACAGGTTTGATTGTATTTTTCTTTCTCATTTTCCTTCACTTCTCATTCCACAAGTATTCCACAAGTATTAAGCTAACTGTTTCTGCTTGTTCATGTTTTATAGATAACTAAGTAAACAAGATAGTTGAACAGAATCTGAGGTATTCAGTATAGCTGTGATCCTGGAGAGTTCCATCTAATACATAGGAAGAGGTCCCTTTGGATCCCAGAGCACCAGTTTCTTACATCACCTCAGAACCTGCTTTTTGACATTCATTGAGTGTATGGCCTCCTAGATATGTAAACCTATGTATACATCAGACCACAACAGAATCACTGAGCTTTTCTGCTCAGTTGTCCTAAACATGTAACGATTTCCCTATGTTAGCTTGACTCTTGCTGCCTCTATAAAGATAGTTTTCTTAGCTAAAGTACAATAATGGTTTATCATTGTCTGCATCCTAGGTCTCTAGGTTGTCTTCCATCCCAGGACAAACTAAGTTTTAACTTTTTCAATATCAGTCAAGTTTGGCTATGTACTAGCATCTACTGAGCATGTAGCCATTACAACTGCACATGATCTTTTCCATGGAATCAGCAGTGTCTGTGCTACCATGTTGTATACAGTAGTTTGATTTTTGCATAAAGGAAAAGTTAAATATGCTAAGAGGCAATCACAGTTGTGTCTATGGATGACAAAAAGACTTTGGTACCTGTGGCATGTTTGTGGCTCAACAGGCTACAACAAATGTTTGAAATAACCCTTATGAAAACAATCTTGGTCAAAAAAATACAGTATTAAAGAAGGAGGAAGAAAAAATGATTTTGAGCACATGTGCTGCAAATGTGTATGCAAATATAGTGAGTATGATTCATTTATTGCAAGTAGGATCCCAAATTCAAGTTTTAAAGAAGGTTTGCCAGCTTCTTGCAGAATTCAAATTGGGGCAGGGGAAGGGGGAAGATTGAATCCTGTCAAGGCTCAGATTTCTGTTTATCAAAAAGAAAAATAGTGTGCGACTTGGTGACAGTCTGTCCCAGACTTGCATGACTTCCTGGCTACTTGGATAGCAATGAATTGCCTTTCTAACACTCTGCCAATATGAGATTGGAAAGAAATTTCCCAGGTCATTTTGATGAACACATTTTTTATCTTCTGTGTAGCTGAAAGCTATAGAAAACATTAAAGATGAGTTATGTCATAGATCTGCAATCCCTGATCTGTCTTCATCAGACCACTGAAAATTGGACAAACTATTACTTCAGTACATTTTGTAATATGTTTATTTTCTTTTTGGTGGGGGCTGGCAAGCTTCTCCATTATGAAAAATTCCACATGGGCTTTGCTGATTGTTGGCTTCAGGAATTTGTCAAGAACTCTCTCTCTCACCATGTTTTAATCTTGGGCCTTGCAAGGGCCTATGTAATCCCCAGAGGCTGTCTCAGCTGTATGCCAGCAGCCACAATGTGTCATACAATGATACAGGAATCACCAGGTCCCTGGAGTGCCAAGCATTCAGATGATATCAGAAAGCTATTTGCCACTGGAGAAGCAGCTGCAATATTCCAACCTTGCAACTGATTCAGCCTGCTTGGGTAAGTGATTTATTGCCCCCCCCNATTCAGCCTGCTTGGGTAAGTGATTTATTGCCCCCCCCCCACCTCCAAACTGCAGGGTCTCCAAGCTGCAGATGGCACAAACAATTTCAGTGATAAATATCACCTATAGAAAAAGGAACGGCTGTGTTGAATGTCAGGGTAGCACCCCCATTTTTTGAGAATAAATATTTTAGGCTCAGGAAAGTGATAGTTGAAAAGAAAATGGCATTCCCTTGGCTATCCTTTTCCCCACCCCTTAGAGATAAATCACCATCCATGCACTGTTAATCTTTCTCCTGTGTAAGTGATGCTACTTCTCAGCTAAGTGGCCATGAATATTCACAGAGCTGGCATCTGCCATTAAGCTAAAACCAAATGGAGTGGCATGAAATTAGGTTCAAATCCATTCTTGGCCTAAAACCTAGCTGAGTAAGTTCAGCTTGGGATATTTTTATTTTTTTAAACATGATTTGTTGAACAAAAGCTTATTGACACATAACCAGGAAACCATAAGAAGTGAGCTTGTATAGGCTACAACAAAAATAAGTTTCATTATGACTTCATATAACACTAACCTGATTTATATAACTTTTACCTACACTTTATCCATGGCTTATCGGCTGTAACAGTCTTATAAACAACAATGGTTGGGCCTTGATTTACCTCAAGCTAAATCAAAATCAAACCACACCACATCACGATTTACAGTAATGAATTAAACCAGCTTATATTTCACTTTCTCTCTCTTGATTTTTAAATTGGCCTTTTCTCAGTATTGAATTTTCATCACTTTCAGTGAGATAAGATACTGGTTGGACATGATGGGTATTGAAGTGCAATAGACTTGGAGAACTAGACTTTAGTTCTCTCTTTCAAAGTGTCTAGTAACACACTGGACTTTGATAGCAGATCTGTTGGTTGTTTTTCCCTCTAGTCCACTGTTATTCTCCAGCAAGCGACAATCTCTGTTTGGAAGAAGGAATCTGTATGGAAATCTTCCCAAACATACAAAGCTTTTGTAGATTTCTGAGGAATGAATCTGCTACCTCTAGCCTGTGGCACCTGTTCATTCTACCTCTCCAAAAAGGTGATATTAGTCAGACCTAAGAAGATAGGAAAGGTAGGCTTTTTCCAACCTGATGCTCTCCAGATGTTGGATGTAGAGTTCCACATCTAGAGTGAGAGAAAAATTGCAGAGCAGTTGGCTGATGTGGATAGCCTAGAACAGTGATGGGATTCAAATTTTTTTTCTACCGTTCTGTGGATGTGGTTTGGTAGGCATGGCTTGGTGAGCATGGCTTGGTGGGCATGGCAGGGGAAGGTTACTGCAAAATCTCTATTGACTCCCCACCCCACTAACCTGCTTTAACCAGCAGGTTAGTAACTAACCAGCTCCTTTCTCATGTGCAGGGCAACAAAAGAAGTCCCAGCCAATCAGCTGGGATTCAGAAGGCAGAGAATAGATGGGGACAGGGCCAGCCAGAGGTGATATTTGCTGGTTCTCGGAACTACTCAAAATTTCCGCTACCGGAAATTATTACCAATTCTGGTTCTCCAGAACTGGTCAGAACTTGCTGAATACCACCCCTGACCTAGAAGCAAAAAACATTCACCATAACACAGGTCCTGTATTTTTAACATTTCTAACACAGAGTTTTGTTGTTTTTAAAGTAGCCTTTTTGTCAACTATGTCATGGCTCTTTGGACATGAAACAGAAATTGCTTAATGTATATATTTATCCATGGTATAATATCACTTTTTACAGTAATGCACAGTCTGACCTAAATCTTTTTCACTGCATAACTGAACAGCCAAAAAGCCTTTTACCATGTACAGGAAATGGGAGTCTTCTTTGGTGAGTGTATTTGGCTTGTTGGTCTGGACCCTTTGATGGCATGTAATTATCATTCTGACTCAGATAAATATTGGCATGCCTGGACAAAAAGTGCCTATGTGTTTCTCCACTTCTTTGTTTCAGTGCAATTGGTGTTTTCACCCATGTTTCTTTAAAATTTGTTATTCACCAATGAATGTGCATTGTGACTCTGCTGCACGTGCTGAAATAAATTAACCAGAAATTCATTCCACCCATTTTTCTTAGAATGTAGGCAGAGATGTTTTTAAAGCATCATTTGGATCTTTTGTGCAAAATAAAAGCAAATGTAACAGAAATCCCTAACCTAATGGAAGAATTCATAGAGGTTTTTAGCAAGAGTTTTGTGTGTGCACTTGTGTGCATGTCTATGTGTTTCATGAGGATGATAGAAAACTATAGGAGGGAGGAGCATGTGCTTTTATGAAGAGAAAAAAAAACTGCTTCTTATCTGGGAAATGGTTAGGCAAAAATACGTATCTTATT
This sequence comes from Laticauda laticaudata, assembly GCA_004320025.1. NCBI lineage: Eukaryota > Metazoa > Chordata > Lepidosauria > Squamata > Elapidae > Laticauda > Laticauda laticaudata. The sequence goes on from BHFT01011714.1 coordinate 10,907, forward strand.
TAAGCATTCATGTTAAATGCTTACAGGTTTGCTTGAGAACTCATTTTGCTGTTTATTCAGTAGGTCTGAACAGTTAAAAACATGTCTGTCATTTACGTTTTAAATTTTAAATCTTTTTGTTTTACTTATTCTTATACTTCAGTGAGTTGAATTGTAATAAAGGTTTCTCCATTCCACATTTTAAAGAGAAAAGGTGTGGAGAACAAGCAAAAATAGAAGAATACAACAGAACTTTTAATGAGTGATATACATGAATATCTTTTCTGTGTACGTAATGTAAATATATTTACTGTTTTACTAGCACCATTTGTAAGGAAAGGAGTTCTTTACTTGGGGTGGGAGTGCACAGGGAAACAGATTTCAGATCCCTATTCAGACAAGAAATTCACTAGCATCATCATCATCATGGGACTAACCACTAGCTTTCAGCTTAAACAACTTCACAGGATTTTTGTGAAGATGAAATATGCAGAAGAACCCTAAATTATACTTCTGGAAACCAAAGGAAAGCTGAGATAAAATAAAATAAATTTATTTATGACATAAGGCATTTATTTATATCTACAGTATTCTTCCTATAGATCCCAAAGAGTTTGACTAGACTGAGTCCTAAAATTCTAAACACTGCATTTAAAGACAGAGCAAAATCATCCTGCAGAAAGGGTTTCCTCTTAGATCAGCCTTCTCTTCTTAGATCACTATTCCCTGAACTGGGACTCACTTATGGGTAATATGGGACTTATAACTCCCATATCACTGTCTTGACCACTGTCTTGGCAGTCAAAGAAGACCTCAAGTTAAGAGAGGCTGCTGCATACTGTAAAAAGGGCTGACTCTACAGAAGTATTTAAGTTAGACTTCTGCAGAAGACATTTCAAACAGTGGAAATGATTTTCCTAATAAGGGAATTTCCTCTGGGTAGTAATAGAAATCTGGGCTCCATGTGTATATGAGAAATAATTGGGAATTTCCTAAAATCTCATTTTAAAATGGAGAAATGAAAATAAAACTACTTCTACTTACCCATTCATCTATTCTGCATACAAACAAGTTCAGAAAAATCCATGCTTCACAACCAGAATAGGGAAGTAACAAGCTGAACTGTGTGAAGAAAAGGCTCACCAAATTCAAAATGGGATCTGATGACAATGCAGTGATATCTTTCTTGCCCTGGAATAATTTGACTTGAGAGTTCAAGTCACTTTGGCCTAATGGATAGAGAATGTGTGACCTTGTGGAGCTGAATTACACCATTAGGTCTTCTGCTTAATCAGATGAGGATTGGATGGGCTTCACTGAATATATTGGTTCAGTATATTTTATAGGCAGTATTTAATTTAAATTATTGATTTGCCTCATAAAATCAACCTGATTTGATTAGGGTGTTCAGACAAAATTGTTTAATTGGGTCCATTAAATTGAAATTGATCTTAAAAAGCCAGTTCCATGCATGTTTAGAATTGTCCCAATTGTTTCAATTTTTCAATATTCCAATTTGGTTAGACAGTATGAAATGTCTTTCTCCTCTGCTTTTGGAAAATTCATATCATTTGGAAATTCATCTAATTCACTTTTACACTGAATCTCCAAATTAAATATTCACACAACTCTAAGATTCTAAATATAATTTGTTAAATAATTCACAAGTCTGAGTTGATATACTGTGCTTAAGAACTAGGAAAGGCAGCACACAGATCCCATCACTCTTTGTTATGATGCACAGGAAAAAAAATGCCAAATATCAGTAACAAAATGTTTTTGGCTGTTTTTAAAGAAATTGGTAAAATATCTGTCCTAAAGCTCCAAAATCTACAAACACACTATTTATGAAACTTCTAAATCACATCAATTCCAGAAGCTCTTAAGTGGTATAAAAGTAAAACAGTGACAAAGCCAAACTAATTTGAATATATGTACATAGATTCATAAGATGATTAGTTCTTTGTTCTAGATTAGCCAAATCATCTTTTTAAACTTGGCTATTACTGTCTTTCTTCCATAGAACTGCAGTCTAAAGGGCAACTTGCTACTTAACAAACCAACTTGTTAGTGAGATTTGGAAGATACTAATTTTTCAAAACTTAAATAGTTGTGCTGGCAGGATGTAACCTGATTTATGTTATATTCCCTTTCATTTTCCATTAATGTAGATTCTTTATTTTTGACAATGTTCTAAGAACATAGGCACTGTAACAACATTAAAATTAATGTTAATGTTTACACATCTAAAATTAATGTGTAGAATTCTGCTGTCTTCATTTGAAAAAGAACAGAATAAAGACAAAAAAAGTGAGAAGAGGACAATCAACATAATCAGGAATTCTTCATTTGGTAAAAATAAACAAAATTGAGAATGACCAAACTACATGTAGAATGCAGAAAAGTACATCAGGAGATTGTAATAATCATGAAATTGAATAAGCTGATTAGGAACTCTGTTTATCTGCTCAAGGAACAAAAAGCTTCACACAGTATGTAATTAACCTGTAAAATTAATAACAAAATGTGATGATGGTGCTGAATTTGGATAGCTTTAAAAAGAGATGTGATAAATTCATGGAAGGAATACAGATATTTCATTGGCTGTTATTCTTGAAGATTAAATGGTATTTTTTGGCAGCATGCCTCCATTTATTATTTTCAAGACAACAATAACAGGAGAGGCATTTATCTGCTACTTGCAAGTACCCAGAAGAAACTTGCTAGCTCTTCTGAGAAATAAAATGATGTTGTTTTTATGTTTTTATAATTTATGGCTTAAATTTTTGTGGATTCATCTAGTTGTTTCTTTGGAATAAAACATTTGGGCTGCTTTCAGGAAACAATTTTATGATGCTAAAAGTGACCCTCTGGCAGATGTGATTTCTGAGGTGGTCAAAAAAGTCAAGATGGATGTTGCAACATGACTGAAATCTTGGTTTTTTTACTTTTACATGTATTGCTGGTATGAAGCCCATTGAAAAAGGATGGGATTTTGATTGGTTGCAACCATCATTTTGACTATTTTCACATGCACATGCACAAACACCAAAAGAGTGTCCACAGAGTAAGATTATTTGAGCCTCATCATCGGTGAATTATTCAATTATCCATTTGTTCACTTTGACTGTAATATATTTAATTATATTTTCTGGAGCCCAATACCAAAGTTCAGAAGTTTCAAATTCTTTATATACAGGTTGTCTGAAGTCCAAGAACTGGTTTCCTTAGATTGTCACTGGGAAAACCAAGTGTGCATTTACATTTGTTTAAACATTGTATCTCCTTTATTTTTGCATTTTGTGATTTTCCCCCCTTCAATTCAATCATGTCTTATCTTGACTAAGTGCCTGCAGTTTTCTTGGTGAGGTTTTCAGAATGGTTTGCCATTGCTTCCTTCTTAAGGCTGAGAGAAAATAACTTGCTGGCTGGGTGCCTAAGATTGGACTAGAATTCACATCTCTTGGTTTCTAGCCTGATGCCTTAACCATTACCCCACACTGGTTCTCTGGTGAATAATAGAAATATTGCCAAGTTTTACTAGCTGTTGGGATTTTTTAGGACCTGATGCTGGTAATTAAGGGCCATGTGTTCAAATTGTGTTTCGGTAAAGTAGTTCCAAAATTTCAAGAGTCAACTGGACTTTTTGGTTTTTCTTGAAGACATTTTGCTTCTCATCCAAGAAGTTTCTTCAACTCTGTGCCTCTGTGTCTTTGGAGATTCTCAGTCATCCAGGTCATGGATGTCCCAAACCATGGAGACAACCATGGGGATGATTGAGAATCTCCATAGACTTTCAGTAAAATAATTTATCTGACATGCTCAATCCTCCATTGCTCAATCCTCTGACCAACTCTGCACAGAGCTTATGCATGAAATTCTAGCATGTACATGAATAATGATTTACATTTTCCTGCTGTTTACATTACATCATACCCTTAGAATTGTTAACCTCCCTATTGATGAATTCTTTGGAAATACAACAACTTACATGCCCTGGAATTGCACTCATACATCATGCTAAGATGTAATGTATACTAGTTTGTTTGGGAAGATATAGCTTATTGTATGAATCCAAATTTTGCGAATTGTGAACCATAGTTTACGTCTTAGTATGTTAATCCAGATAATTGTGGTTTGTTCAATAAACTACAGTTCAACTATGACTTAGTATTATATGTGAAGGTGAGATGTGTGTGGCCATTCTTGTCTTCCTAACATTGGGAATGAATACAGGTAGTCCTTAACTTATAACAGTTCATTTAGTGACTATTCAAAGTTACAATGGCACTGAAATAAATGACATATCAGTGTTTTTCACTCTTACGACCGTTGCAATATCCCTATGGTCATGTGATCAAAAGTCAGACACTTGCCAACTGATTCATATTTATGATGGCTGCAATGTTCTGAAGTCATGTGATCACCATTTGCGACCATCTGACAAGCAAAGTCTATGAGGAAACCAGATTCACTTAACAACCTTGTCACTAACTTAATAACTTCAGTGATTCACATAACAAGTGTGTCAACAAAGGTCATAAAATGGGGCAAAACTCATTTAACAAATGTTTTACTTAGCAACAGAAAGTTTGGGCTCATTTGTGCTTTAGAAGCTACCTGTATTATAAAATGGGATTCGTGTCCCTTTTCCAGAGAGATCATGTACATTTTCAACTATTTGTGGCAAAGAAGAGACAGGAAAATGGCAGGAAGGAATAATCTTCATACTTGTTTTTTGTGAGATCTTTGTCATAGAGGCTGGCATGAACATGTGGCTATAAAAGTTGAAATAAGAAAGTAAATCTGGGATGGCAGAATTAGCATGAAAAAAAATTAGTATGTTTTATAGGCATATTTCCTACAGACATTACAAACATACTGAATTCATAAATCTCATTAAGCTATAGTATGATTAATCATGATTTGAGGAATAGACCAGAACTGACTAGGTTCACATGCCACACCAAACCATTATGTGTATATTTAACAACAGTTCTGCACTCAACAGAAAGGACAGAGCTGCAGACATTCAAATTAGATTTGACAAAGTGCTGACATGGATTTAAATTGTGTTTAGAATGGTTTAATAAATGATGTCGTATATCATATTGATCCAGCTGTTTCTTGGAATTATAACCATCCTTAAACTTCACAGAACCAAAGTCCACTTTAGCTGAATTTATACAACTCATTAAAGTGATAACCAACTCCAGCAATTCTCTAGGTATGTTGATTTTCCATTCCTAGCTGAGGAGGCACCAGGCTGAAAAATTACGTTCCCAATCCAGATTAGGCCTTTGCCTGAATTTTTTGTTTGCTTTTGCTGTTTTTTATTTTCACTGTTTTTCTCCCAAGAGTTCATTCTGGGGCTTCAGTGTCCAGCTGGTGTCCTTGGAGCCCCAACACTGTTCTTTGTGTGGCCTGTTTATTGGTTCCTTCTACAAAGTTTCACTTCTTGATGGGAAATGAAAAAGCTAACTTAGAAAGATAGAGACTTTAATCCTTATACTGGTATACAGCCAGGAATTTCCCTGCCACGATTCTCCAAAAATCCCCAGAAGAAGCTGAGATTAAACAACTGACAAATTTCAGAAATCACTCAATGAGAGTAAGAAAACAGGGAGCAGACTTGGGTTGTATATACCCCTGTTGCAAAAGTGTTCGGCATTCAACTGATAAGTTTTAGGTTCATACAGTGAAATAACTCTCCCAATTAAATTAATTATGCTTTAGCGCGGTGTATCAACCCAGCCTATGCTTTCTCATGTATCAATTGTTCAGTACCGTTTCTGAATTGCATAACACAACATTCCTTAATGCCAATATTTCTTCCCAACCACAGCACTTCTGTCCAGCTTTTATGAATAAGGTCCTCGCAGCTTTTTTAATATAGCTTAGGCTGGGGTCACACACTGCACTGCACTGTGGTTTTCCTGTTTCTGTTTGAGGCAATATACATCCCAGAGCAGAAAACCTGTCCTATTATTCCAAATGGGAAAGGAGAAAGCATTTCGGATATACTGAAAGTTAAACTCACTTCTTTAAAAAAAAAATTCAGGATATTCACACAATACACCAAATCATAATGTGCTTAGATATTATGATCAAGCTGAAGACAGGTGAGCCCTGACTTATGACAGTCGAACCCAAAGTTTCCATTTCTAAGCAAGCACTTGTTGAGTTTTGCCCCATTTAATGACTTTTCTTACTTACACTGTTGTAAAGTGAATCACTCAGTTGTTTAAGTTAGTGACGCAGCTGTTAAGTGAATCTGGCTTCCCTGAAAGATGTAAAAGGTTATCACATGACCCCAGGATGCTGCAATTATAATACATGCCAGTTGCCAAGTGCCCAAATTTTGATGACAGGATCCCAGGGATGCTGCAATAGTTGTGTGTGAAAAGCCCTTGTAATCCCTTTTTTTTCAGTGCTATTGCAATTACAAATAGTTGTAAGATTAGGACTACCTGTTACTCACCACCTCTTTTATTAAGCCTTGAAATATATCCAGCTATGAATTTAAGAGCTTCCAGTGATTTGACCCGCAACTCTTGTACGGCTGAGGCTGAGCCCGTGTTTTGTTTGTGGTACCACGGGTAAGAACGGGGGAACTTTCTCATGAATCCTCGACGATGAAGTTAGGCCTCAGATGAACCAGGGCAGAGTCCCCACCCCCACCCCTCACTCGCCCTAAGCCTCGGGGAAGAAAATCTTCCGCGCTGTAGAATGAAGAACCCGGCCAAGTCCCGTCCCTTACCTCTGAGCACGTCCAGAATGACACTCCTTTCCCACGGCCCAACTTTTCCAGCCAGCTCAACTCAGGGGAAAGAGGAGGGATTCCGGGTTGAAGCGTGGGCCTCCGTTTGGCGAGGCCAATCAATTGGGAAGCCGGCCCAAGGCAGCATTGGGAGATTTGGCGCGGCGCGGGGCTCCTCGCCCGCCCCCTCCCTCCCTCGCTCCACCCTCCCACTCCTTCGCAAGCCTCCGCAGGTCTCTCTTAAGAGCGCCTGCGCTGCTGGCCACCCGCCGGCAGGTCGCAGCTGTTGGGGCTGGCCGCCCGTTCGCCAGGGCCATGGCTTCCCCGGCCATCGGGCAGTACCCGTACCCGCTGCTGCTGGAGAAGGAACAGCAGCTCTTCCTGCAGAGCCTGAGCGCCAACGAACGGAAGAAGATCCTCAAGCGCTCCGCTTCCAATGACATGAAGCAGCCGTCCCTGCCGCCGCCAAGGCGGAGGCAGCCGCAGGAGCAAGAAGAGCCGCAGCCTCCCCGCACTGCGGGGGCCATGTCCCAGTGGGGCGCGGACGTCGGGAGCGGGCTGGAGAAGGACGCTCTGCTGGCCGCGAAGGCGGGACGCGCCGAGGCTCTGCGAGAGCGCCCTCCGGAGTGCCGCGGAGCTTTGCCCTTCGCCTCCTGCCGCGGGAGGCCCCTCGGGAGCGCAGCCGAAGCCGAGCGTGAGGCGCCCGTCGGGCAAGCGGCTGAGGACGGTGCCGAGGTTCGCGCGGCTCCCACCCTTCCCGGAGAAGAGGCTGCGCGAATACTGCCCGCTTCCCCNGTGAGGCGCCCGTCGGGCAAGCGGCTGAGGACGGTGCCGAGGTTCGCGCGGCTCCCACCTTTCCCGGAGAAGAGGCTGCGCGAATACTGCCCGCTTCCCCCGGCCCCGCGGCTAAGCCTTTCCGCTCGGGCCAACAGCACCACCACCACCACCAGCGGCTCCGGCTGAGGTCCGGAGCTCCTCGCCTCCTGCCCGACGTGCGCACCATTTTCGAGCAGCCGCGGGACCCCCGAGTGCGAGAGGAGAAGGGAGAAGGGCACCGCTTCGAAGGCTTCACTCTCTGGAGGGGCTGGTGCGACCTGTGCGGGGAGGCCGTGCAGCAGCGGGCGCTGCGCTGTGCCAGTAAGTTGCTCTCGTCCCGGCCCGGCCCGCTTCTCCCGGCCCTTTTTGCCCGAACGTGGCAGAGGCGAATTAAGTCCCGGGTTTGACCCGTCTTCCCTGGCTTTGGCAGGTGGCATAAATATTCTTCCTGCCGGCCCTAAGCGGTATAACTGTAGAGGACCCGATTCATCCTCTCTCCTCCTTGCTTATTTCATCCCCGGCGTCGGGTTGCTCTTTTTTTAAAGGGTTGGAGTAAGTGGCGACGAGTCAGCGGTGTTCTCTTTCACTCCATGGAAAGGCAGCCCTGTCGTTCTTCCTGCTTCTTTAACAGAGAGCCTCCATCATCTTGTTCTTCTCCATCCTCAGTTTCATCTCTTGCCAACTCCAGTTACTGCCTCCAGCACTTCGGGCTGGGAATGCTCCTTTTATCCCAGAGTGATGTGCGTGTATGTGTTGTGTGTGTATGTGTTTCTGTTCCATATGTAAGTTATTACCCAGGACAGGGCCGGTGTAACCTCATTGGATTCAGTCTCCACCCTCATGAAAGCCTGACACAGACCTCCATCACTTTGTGGTACTTGGAACTGATTTTCTTCAGAGCAGAAAGCTTTAAAACCGTGCAAGATACATTGAACTAGCTTTTGACTGTTGACCTGAATCCACATTTGGGTGACTGTCATTCTGTTTCGATCTCTTTTGCAATTGAGGTTTTCTTCCCTTTTGAGGATGTCCTTTAGAAATGGCTGCATTTTGGCCATTTTGGCAATCATTAGAAGTCTGCCACCCTGCTGTGGTCAGAATTGTGTCGATCTATGTTCCTTAGTCTATTCAACTTGATCTCTGTTTACTGTTCTGTCCCATGTTAGGAATGAAAGGTAAAGCCAATGGATCTGAGTTCTTGACAGTCTGTAAATTTTACATACTCTGGTCAGCTTTTCAGATAAATGACAGTAATAATGCAATATTCTTATTTGGAAGGCATGGATAATTTTTTTTTAGTTTTCTTTCTGTGTTCCTTTGGGGAATCTTTTGCAATCTCTCCAGTGTTGAAACTTGCCAGTTTTCCCTCCTCTTGTGATTTGTGTGATTGATTCTAAAGTCTATTCTGTTCCTACTGCTGGCTACTGTGTACTTTATGCATTTGCCACTTTTTAAAAATAGTATGAATAATAGGTATTTGCAATATGTGCATGACTTGATTTGATCAACTTTTCTTTTCCAAACAAATGAGAGAATATGTAGAGAGTAAAATAATTGTGTGTGTGTGTGTATACGCACATTCATTCATTCACAATACATCTTCAAGGGGATTACTGAGGCTCAGGGCCTGTTTAAAAAACCAATCTATTGTATTTAATATACAGTAGAAAGTAATTAGTAGCTGAATCATGTACGGTCCAATATTTTGTATCTTTTAGATTGAAGTAGGCTTTATAACAATCTATTTTTTCTCCTGAATTACTGCAGTAATGAATTTCTCTTAACTACAAAATCCAATTGGTTATCGAAAGGCTTTGCTGTTTCTTGAAACCTAGCAAGGCAATCCTACACAGGGCTGTTCAGAGGATGCCATTGAATTCAGTAGGACTTATGTCTAGGCCCTTGGAGTCCCCCACAGTCGAAGAATATTTAAATTACCCTACAGATTAAAAGAAATACAGTTCTCCAAACTGGCTATGAATACATCATGGATTTCTGTTGTGGGAATTTCATGCTTCTGTTCCCTATTCTTCCTATAAATGCTGAAGACTGGTTGACTTTTTAATATTTCAATGGGGTTATTTTATCAACAACTTTCTACAGTAACTGCATAAACTGTTCACTGAAGGAACAATGCTCATTTATAATCTGAGAAGTAAGTTAGAATTGACAGTATGAAAATACGTTGGGAAAAAATCCTGTTTGCTTCAAGCACATCTCTTTAAGTAGTGCTGTAAGGCTTTAATCATTGAATGGAAATAATGAAATGAGTGCAGCTTTTAATGAAAATTAAAATTTCACCTTCAGATCTGAATATAAACATGCCACCTTGTTTTTCTGCTGAGGGATTCTATGAAAAGAGTATACATATGTATTTTCTTTTTATTCCAGCTTTCTTAGCAACAAAGTATTTTGTCCTGCACTAAACACTACTGCACTACTCAACTCTCTTGAGTAACTAAGGTGTCTATGTGAAAAGCAAAAGCAGTTGTATTTAGCATTAAAAAGAAATATAACAAGATAATTTTGAGTCTAGGCAAGTTATAGTATCTTAAAATTATACTCATCTTTATTAATATAAAAAACCAAATTCACTGATTTCTTTTTTCCCCAGCTACAAGCAATCTGTTATCTCACTAAAAATGGAAAGAATTGACTTTAGCAGAAAGAATTTTATGCTTTCCTAAAGTAAAGAATCGACTAGTAGTTTCTTGCATGTTTGTTCATCCTAGAGTTTTTTTTGTGTATGTGTGGTTATAGATGAAGCTTACATGTCTCTGTATCAGTCAGACTCACTTTTGCATATGTGGTATCCAGATGAGCTCTCTAAAACTGTAACTTAGTTCAAACTTTTACTTTCTTCATTCCCTTTTCTCCCTGGGTTTATAAAGTAATTTTGCTGGGTAAATAGTTTTTTGTTTTTTGAAAACTAGAGAGGTGGCATTTGTACACTCTTACTTGGCCTAATAATAGTAAACTTTGGATAAAACAATTTGGATTTAATAATCAAGAAAAGATAATCCCTTATTTTAATTGTTCTTGGTAGCAACTAGGATGCATGGTTATTTTTTTCATTCTTTTGCAGAAAAGTCTTGCCACTTTGAATGTTGTACTCTTATACAGCCCACATTTTTGGCAAGTTGTAGAACTGACATGGATTTTCCTTGATATCTTGACAGTATTGCAATTTGCTTCTCAGTCGCAGAAAAGCTTTCTTCTACTAGATCCAATATTTCCCTTCCTGGATTCTCTTTTGTTCCCATGATTTTAATGGTTTGTTTTCAAGTTCATACTTGATTAAGGGCTAATTTTTTGTTTGTTTTTTGGTGGGACTGAATCTGCAGAAGAATGAATGGGGTTTAAATTTGTTCTTGTGGAACATTTTAAAAGGGAAAAGTAAGTTGAAAAAAAGAGTTCCATTGGATTCTGCAGCCTCATATTAATGCTGCAGGATTATGCCCAATCCTTTTATTTGGTTGCAAAGATATGTCAAATTTGGTCATTTTTTTTTTTTAGCAAATAAAAGTTTTGATCCTATGGAAGATCTCTGTCATACCGTTACCGCAAACCCTATGTATGTGTGACACTCTTTTGCTTATAAAGCTTTATATAACCTGTAATAAAGACCTACTTTGTTTTAGCAACTTTAAAATGACATGACAAATGAATGTTTAAGTTAGTGTCAGGATGGTAGTCCTCCCATCCTTGTTTTTTCTTTACTAAGGATGCTGAGAGACCTTGTTTGGTCTGCATTTTGAAGGAATCGAAACTGATCTAGTCTGTGATTATTTTTTGAGAAATATGCGTATATAAATGTTTAGTCACACTTTTATTAAAATACAGATTTAACTGGAAATGGGATGATAAACATACTGAATGAAATATGCTGATCTGGCAATTCTAAACCTTGGCAACTTTAAGATGTGTGGACTTCAATTCCACTTACATTCCATGCTAGCTGGAAAATTCTGGGAATTGAACACCACACATTTTGAAGATTGCAAGGTTGAGAAATACAGGACTAAGAACTAGTTCCGATGATCAGTCTCTTACAGTCCTGTGGCTTTGATCACAGCCTGATTGGGAGATAACAGATTAGAAGATCTGAGTTTCAGTCTGCAGTAAAGTTTATCACAGTTGAACATCTTCTTTATATTTAAATCACAGGGGGCCAGTTCATATCCAACATATGAACATATGACTACACCAGGTAATCTTGAAGATCTCCTCTAGTATTTTTATTGTCAGAACCATCTTGCAGAGTTGTGTATCTTTCTTGTACCTAAAATCTTTAGTCTTTTCTAGCGTCCAGTTTTTGAAATTATTTATGCTGTGTCTTGTAAAAATCAAACAGGATCTATTTCTTATTAGAAATGGTATTTTGCAATTGATTCCGAAATCTTGTTGTAAAAGTTTAAAGATTCCAACTTTATCTGGATCTTTAGTCCATTTGTAACTTTTTAAAATTAAAAGCTTATTTAGTTTTTTGTTTATTTCAGTTTCCTTACATTACTAAGATTATGATTAAATTTTTCTCTTGTTCAGGATTAAAGACACACCCTGCATTTTCAAACTTGTCATTTTGAAGGTTTCGAATAGCTTAGTAGTTATGAGCAAGTTCCAAAAGTGATTAGAAAATGAAATTTGTGAACTTAGTGTTAAAATAGTTTGCTGTGGTTGCAAGCATGGTGGCTAATCCTGTCATTTTCATTGCATTCCAATACTAAATAGCCAAGCCTTTTCTAAAGTGAGAATAACCAGATCTAGTGCACTACAACTCCCATCATTTTGAGCCACCACTAAATTGGCTGGTGATGGGGATTTGTTAAATTAGGTTGGTGGGGAAGTGGATTAAGATTGTCCCCTTCAGATTTGAAGGAGCAGATCGGGGGACCTGCTTGCTTTGTTCACTCTTCAGTTACTTATTTATATACCACCTTTATTATAAATAACCAAGGCAGCAAATGTATCTAATATTCCTTCCTCCTCCTGTTTTCCCCAATATGACAATTCTATGAGGTGGATTGGGCTGATAGAAAGTCACCTGGCTGGCTTTCATGCCCAAGGTGACACTTGTTGTTAGTTGTGAAATCGTGTCCAACCCATTGCAACCCCATGGACAACATTCCTTCAGGCCTTCCTGTCCTCTACCATCCTCCGGAGGCCTACTGCTTCATGACTCCATCCAGCCAACTGATTCTCTGTTGTCCCCTTCTTCTTTTGGCCTCAATCTTTCCCAGCTCTTCTCCAGTGAATCCTTCCTTCCCATTAGGTGGCCAAAGTATTTGAGTTTCATCTTCAGGATCTGGCCTTCTAAAGAGCCGTCAGGGTGGATCTCCTCTAGGACTGACCGGTTTGATTGCCTTGCAGTCCAAGGAACTCACAGGAGTCTTCTCCGGCATCATAGTTCAAAAAGGCCTCAATTCTTTGGCACTCAGCCTTTCTTATGGTCCAACATTCACAGCCATACATTGCAACTGGGAAAACCATAGCCTTGACTATACATACTTTTGTTGGCAGGGTGGTGTCACTGCTTTTTAGTATGCTGTCTAGATTTGCCATAGCTTGCCTCCCCAGGAGTAAGTGTCTTTTAATTTCTTGGCTGCAGTTCCCATCTGCGGTGATCTTGGAACCCAGGAAATAGGTGATGCTAGAACTCAGTTTCTCATTTTTTTAGCTTGGTGCCTTATTCACTTGGAATAAGGTGAATAATAATCACTTTCTATATTCTGTACTTCAAAATAAATTTATATGCCGTGTAAGTGAACAGGATATATTGTCCTTCATGTATAATCATGACAATAGAAGTAGCTTGCCATTATATTTTGTTCAGAGAACATTACAACAGAGATTTTGTATGGACTTTTGATAAATCACAGAGAAATCAACATGCAAATTACTGTAGATATTTTTCAAAATGGTTTTTTAAAATAACATCATCTTTTCCTCATTTTGGAATAATGTCCTGAGAATTTCTTATCTATAATAAAAGATACAGATCAGCAAAGGGGTTTAAGTTAGGCTTTAAAGTGGACAGAATTAATGCTACTTCCAAACAAATATTATTTGAAATCCAAAAATGAAATGCTTGGAATTATTTCTTGTTGGCCTTCCTTTCAATATTGTGTTGCTTGCCTTCCCAATTTTCCTTTCCTGGTTTATGCTGATGTGGAATTGTTTTCCTTCCCAACAGACCCAGGTGGCTGCCCAGCCAAGTGTAACTGGTGCATTTTGAGAGACTGTAAAATGATGATTGCGCTACTTAAGTGTCAGTGGCATGTTGCTTGCAAATGAATTGCAAAGCAGCTGGTAACCCAGCTTGATGTGTCATTAAAATCTCTCAGGTCAGGGATAAAACTGTGTCTTAAAAAAAGTTTAATAAAAGCAATTCCTGATATCAGAAATAGTATAGTTAAATATTCCTTAACTTTTAGAAGAAAATCAGATATTTATAGTAAAGGATCACAGAATATGTAGCATCAAAGCCAAGTCAAAGTCAAGGCAGAGTCCTTCAGTGGAATTAAGGTCAAATTTTAATTGCTTCAATAGAGAATCAGGCAATTGCTTAACCATAGCAGCCAAAAATTGATGCATGAATCTGAGAAAATGCATAAGTAATTGAGTGACTCATTTATTTAGGCCAGGTTTTTGGATTAGTTGGCTGATTTAGTATTTTCAGGTGTTCTGGGGGCTCTTGCAAGAGCAACATGGTGGCTTAGTGGTGAAGGTGCTTGCCTCCCACTTAGAAGGTTGAGAGTTCAGTCCTAGGTTGCGACAGACAATTCTCTCCTGGAGTGCAAAGAACAATATCTGCTGCGAACGCCATGTGGCATCAGGGAGGGCATCCGGCCAGTAAAACAGTTCCATCCTATCACTCTATCCTGAATTAAGGGATTACAAGGTCATAGGAAGGAAGTTGTGAAGGCTTTTGCAAAAAGGCTAATCAATGAGGCTTGATTATATACAAAATATCTGCCATGGAAAAAGAACTATTTAGTGTACAATGCTACCTAACAATGCCTCTTTTTCCGGCAGGACATTCCTTCCTAATCCCTGCTTGCTTTTGTCCTTTTTCCAAACAGACACTGGGATGGAATTCCCTTAAAAAAATTTTTTTTAAACTTGTGGGGCCCAGAAGTATTCTCGGAAATAGAAGATGCACTTTGATTTGCCTGTCTCATAGCAGGGAGAGAGAAGTTAGTGATGAATTAGGACAATTTGGTACCACAATATTATTTGGGAATCAGATTTCTACCTCACTAACTGTAAATAGGTTAGACCCACTTCGGTGAGTTAAATATCACAAGGTGATTTTCTGGAAATCAAATAAAGAAAAGAAGCAATTCTTCCCAGATTACTCCACAGGGAGGGGTGTTTCTGGTCCAATGCCAAATTTATACTGGGATCTGGTGAAAGGGTTTGCCATCAGGCAGACCTATAGCAGAAACTAAAGCTATCCTCAGAATTAGGTCTTTTTATATCAGGTGACTATTTTTTGCTTTTATCTCTTGATTACTCTTCAGAGGAAGCAGTGTAGTTGCTACATTTCCATATGATTCATAGATCTTTATAACTTTTTAATTGCTTTGTTTTTCCAAGTGTTTAAGGTAACACATTTCTTTAGCAGGTGGGGCCTTGTTTAGATAGTTCATGACAGGAAATGATGGGTGTTAACAATGAGCAAATATCTTTCTAAACAGCAGAATTTGGAACAACGTTCCCTCTTTCTGCAATTACTTTATTTATATATCCACATTTATTATTTATACAAAAAAATTCAATGCAGCAGATTCAATGCCGCCTTCCTCCTCTGTTCTCCACAACAACAACCCTGTGAGGTAATTTGGGCTGAGAGAGATGATTGGCCCAAAGTCTCGCAGGTGGCTTTTATGGCTGAAGCGGCATTTGAACTCACAGTCTCCATGCTTTCTAGCCTGGACCTTAACCACAAGACCAAATGGGCTCTCCAGAAATGATAAATATATAGACATTAGGGCTAATGGTTTTTGTGGGGAAGTTTCAATGTTGGAGTTGAACATTTGTAAGAAATAATGGAAGTTGGTCTGAAAATGGAAGAGTCGGTTCATACTAGGATCCAGCCAATTCTTGCTGTGGACATCTTGGCTTTAATAAATGCATAGATGTGGTTTTTGGGAATCTAACAATTGGCTTATCACCACTTTAAAATTCAATTTCAGAAGGATATTCCAAAGTAAGCTTTTATTAGTACTTGATTGAAGGAAGAGATCAAACTGCAAATGTACAAATGGAAGTGGAGTCATGAGTGAGGTTCTAACTCCTAAAGGTTCCTATGCATGACTCCATGCATAGGAACCTTTAGGAGTTAGAACCTCACTCATAGGATTTCAGCTCCTGACAAAATCCACACAACTAATCTTTACTCAGATCTTCATGGCTGTTCTTTTTGTGCTTGGCCCATCTTCACATTATTAATGCTTACAAGAAGCTACAATCAATATATTTCCATAGTGTACCAGGTTTTAGGACATTGATTGCAGTAAGTTATAATGTTAAAATTATTTTTAAGAGCAACTGACAGAATTTTAAATCTTTCTTTTGCTATAGTATTGATTAATAGTGACCTTGCAACATGGGTTGTGCTAGTGAATTAGCAAACTCTCTTCTGAGTTTTCTTAGCTCATGTAATCAAGTTTCTCAAGTATAGTCGTTTCAATTGCCAATTGAAAGCTATTTTGTAGTGTTAAGATCCTGAATATAGCTGCCTTATCATGCATGTCCAGTAATTACAGATGTGTGTGTGTGTGTGTGTGTGTGTATAAGAGGGGGAGAAAGAGATGAGTATTCAGTAGATATTTTGATCTAGACAAAGAACTATAATTTCCCTCCAGGATACAGTGATTGCTGTTTATTATACGCTGCCCAGAGTCCCTCTGTGAGAGAGGTGGACAGTTCCAAAATGTGGTAAGACAATTGTATTTAATTTTTTTTTATTTAAGAGTAAATTGTGTAAAACTATCAGAGCTTCAGCTCTGATCTTTGCAAGATAGATGGGAATTTTTTATAGAAAAAAATTTAAACTGATCCCTGAATGAATGAATGAGTGAATGAATGAATAAATAGAATAGAATTGCATTGCAAATTGCATTTTGGTATGATGAAGTGAGAAATTTGAGTTGCAACCCTGTTGACTTTCTTTTAAATTACCGTCAGTGCTGATAATATGGTGAGATAAACTTATGAGTTTCTGGAAGAAAAATAAGATTCAGATGTGCAAAACGGTATTATATACATTCTGCCCCAACTGAAAAATATGGCTAATGAGCTAGATATACAAATCTCATAAACAACTTGATGAATGTTCTGATGCAGCCTTCTCATCTGCTGTTTGGACGACAAGCCACTAAATCTCTAGCCAAAGCCTTAGTAATTGAAGAAGAATTGGAAGTTACAGAAATTACCTTTGTCTTTGTAAAATGGAGGCATGATGTTTTGCAGTACATTCTGAATATCAGTAGCAAAAATGGCAAATGTAGTTAAGATTTGCTTACACTAAAATATAAATAAAAGTACAGGCGATCCTTGTTTAGCAAGTGGCAGCAACCATTCACAATTCTGATGGTGATGAAAAACAAACTGTGACCATTTACAACTCCAGGGGATACCTGAAGTCAGACCATAAGCAAGGTTGCAGTTTCACTTAGCAATGGCTTCATTTGACAACTGAATTTCCAGTCCCAATTGTGGTTGTTCAACAAGGACTATTTCTGATTGAGTCTTTCTGGCCACCTTCTCCATAGCAAACTGTATTTCTCCTAATCCAACTACATGTCCCTGCCCCAGTCAATATTCTGTTCATCAGATCACAATTTCTAGTACTTGAATCATTAACTCTAGTTCATAGAGAGAATTCATGATGAAGCATGTGGGAATGTTGTGAGGTAATTGTGCATGTGTAGAAGATGAATACAGACCTATTATGAGTAGTTACCAATGGATATCCATCAACCATCTTTATTTATGCCATTAGACATGTCCATATTTGATTATATGTATCTTGATTATACAAATACTCATCAATATTTTGGAGGTTTTGTTATCTGTTGTTATGTAAAATACGTATTTATACTTTAAAACAAATAACATGGACTCTTTCCACGCTCGGTCTTTATTTTGTCAGTTCAAAGGAAAATTGTGGTTGAAAATAAGATGTCAGTAGGTCTAATTCTATTATTACTTTGAATATCTATTTATAATAGCATTATTACCCACAGGCCTGTTTTTATGTTTAATATCCTTAAAAATGCAGCATATTAAGATTACTGGTTCAATTATAGTCTAAGATAATCTTAATTTAAAAAAAAAAGGATTGTGAAAGTTAAGGATATTTGAAAGAAGCCTTGCTTAAGAGATGGCTTCTGGCTCTCTCTTGACTGTAGCCTCTTCCGTTATGTTGCTTTATCTTATCAGACAAAAAGTCCCAGAAATAGAAAGTTTTCCATGCATTACAGAAGCTGCCCTGGAAGTTTGTGGACTGCAGTGTTTGCTTTTAGTTTGAAGGGGAAAAAAAGGAGACAAAAAGGCAAGGAGAAAACTGAAAGTGCAGAACTCTGAATTTTGTAACATAAATAAATTGTAGAGATAAAACATTTGCTGGTAACATTCCACATTCAGGCACTTGCCTGCCTGTCTGCTGTGCCCAAAGAAACTATTGATCTTCTGTTAGAAGAATGACAGAGGGAGAAGGAGAAGCAGGAGCTGCAGCTTGCTTTGGATTAGTAACAAAGAGAATCCGCAAACTCTTCAGACATTTTCCTAAGTCTAAATCATGGTCAGAGGGTCTTCAACTCCGACTTAAGAAGTCCAGTAGACCGGTCTTATTGGTCAAAGGTAAGTTCTAATGGTTTGAGCAAAAATATAATATGTCCTGGCTCATTGAAAGATATGGGGTGTTAGTTACTGATGAAGAGACAGATGTCCAGTGCTACTTTACACACTGTTCATAGAAATGTCTTGATGATTAACTCATACAACACTTTTTTGGGGTGAAGTTTTGAGTTTTACCTGGGCAGTGGGATGTACACTCTATGAGTTGATTAAGCAATCTAATGATTAAAGAACTGTACCCTATGGAGAACTATTTCCTGAAGCTCAGAAATTAGTAATGACTGATAACAACAAAATACCTTCCTGTATAAATGGCATAGTGTTCTAGCAATGCTTTTGTGAGTTGCAAAAAAACCCCATCACTCCTATAGATTTGGGTATATTGTTGTTTTTTGATCATGTGGGTACAAATGTTAAATTTTGAAGTGTAGCACTTAAATAGCATGTTTTTTCTTTTGCTTAAATAAGCATGCTTTTTGAAATAGTGAACATAGAGAAAGTCATTGGAATTTCAAAACTTGCCTTCCTTTTGTAAAGATTTGATAGAGGCAAAAAGCTCATAAAATAAAGTGAACAGCTGTAAGATTAGTGTATTTGAGGTGTATAAATCATTATTTTATGATTTTAAAATTATTTTTGTTGGGGAAAAATAGACTTACTAACCAGTATGGATTCTACATTGTGCTAAAGACTTTAGAATTACATGTTTTACTTAAGACTTATCTATATTTTTTTAATTCAAGTTTAGATTAGAAATATCCCAGTAGTATTTCGGCTATAACATTCTTCTTTAAGCTATCTCATGGTAGAATCTATACTGAGTTATCCTGATGGTCTGCTGACTTCATGGAATGAGAACTGGTTTGCTATTTCAAACAGGCCAAACATTTCCTTTATTCTCTTTCCCTTACTCTTTTCTGAAGATGAGAAAAATAGATTTAATACAGTCAATCGAGCATGGAAAGCATAACAAGGATCAGCAGGGTAGCTGTAATCCAGAGACATCCAGCTGGGGCACTCTTCAATAAGAACTGCCATTTTTCCCCCTGACTTCTATTTTACACATTGACTATAGTAATTATGGGGTATTATTTTTGCCCCGTGATTGAATTTCAGTGCAATAAGTCAGTGTATCCCATTGTTTAAGTGGATGAACAGGAGAGCATCACTCCTTCTAAGATTTTACTCTATTGTTCAATGATAACTACCCTTATATATGAATATTTCTTTTATTATGTTCTCATTTACAGGATATGGACAAATGTGGCTTAAAAGACATATTTTGGTCCAGGAGGTTGTTTGTACTAATTTTATTTAGCAGTCTTTTGCATTTGCAACTTTTAATGTAAGTTAAAATTCAATTTTCTTTTGAATTGTCCATTTAGGTCAATTGAATTTAATGTACAAATATATGGAGGTTGAACTCTAAACTACTATTAAGTACTATTTGTTCTGATGAAGATTTGGCTACTATGTTTAGTTATGAACATGGAACAGGAACACTGAAAGTTAAAATTATGAGATTTTTCTGACTTAGATGAAAGATTTACTTACTGTGCCTGTATTTATTTTACAGTATTAAAGATTTAAATTCTAATTAGTATAAAACATTCAGAACAATTGCAAATATAGCATATTTTATTAAAGTTGCATTGTAAGAAAAGCTCTCATTTTGTTAAATTTAAGAGTTAGGTGATATGTTTCACCTTGAAACCAACTGTTCTTTCTGAGCTATGTCATATTGTTTCAACCTAAAGCTGCTGTTTAGTTTCTAAAATTAGCTTTCTCATCCAGTCACTGAAGCCATTACATCTATTTGGAACGTGATAAGGAGTACTACTTTTAACTATAAGTGAGCCTCTCCGCTCTGGCATTCTCCAGATGTTTAACGATTGCAGGTACTAGATTTTCCAGCTAGCATGACATAAAATTCTGGAAATAAATCTTGTGACACATATTGAAGTTACACAGTTGTAGAAAGTTTCTCTAAAAAAATTCCTAATGACTGCAGGCCTCACAATTGAATGTAAGCAAAATGGTGGGACATTATCAGGATTTTGAGATAGGCATACTCATTTTTAGCTAATTCTCAGATGAGGAATCAGAAAGACTGCCAGGATACATGTTGCAAGTTAGTTACTTGAAAGATCTGTGTGGAGAGAAACCAAGAGAGATAGAAGACATCGGGAAGGCTTCAATCACAGGGAAAAAGTAGGAAGGATTATTTTATTGGCAAAAGTAGAAAACAGGATTTAAGCAAAATTCAGACTTCTTTCTTTTTAAATTTCTTGAATGCAGGGATCTTTTGGTAGCAAAAGGCCATCCTTCATCTTTCAAGAGTCTGAGCATTGCATAGATCATGGCAGCTCATCACTGCAGGGAGGATGGTTTGGGGAAAAGTTTAAGGAGTTGGTCTTTTATATTATAATATATATGTTTTGGGGCTGACATTCCCCGTAGCTAATAAACAACACAGTTTTCATATGTTTTCAATTGAAAATAATGGAGAAATATGCCTTAGCTTCCAGTAGCTGCAAAAAGAAAAAAATCTGTGGTTAAAGGGCCAGAAAGTGCCTCATCTTGTTTAATACCTAGTTGCATCCTGGTTTCTATACAAGGTTGCAGCTCAGTTCTGAGATAGTCTTCAAGGCCAGCCAAATCACATTGTCCTGATAGGCAGAAGATTCAAGGACATTTTTACCTGGTTGTCACTGTAGTGAATGATAGCACTTACTGCATAACATGCTATTGAAGTAATTGTTAAAAGATTTTTCACCTGGAAAGAGCCGCAATGTTATGGTTCCTTTTCTGTATATCCTTCTGGTACTTGTTGCAGGGTAGCTGTTACAATGCTCTAACAAATACATTGCTTTAGCTGGATTATTTCTTGCCCAGATAGATGAGGTTTAAAAATGCTTTTTGCTATTAGCAAAATTAGGGCTGAGGTACAGCATGGAAACAACAAATAATATGCAGGCATTATGTCAAAATTAATGTGGAGAAGATAAATTGGGAAAGTGGCCCAGGAGCAATTTCCTGTGATGTTAAAATTCATGCTACCTGGTTTAAAAGATATTTGCCTTCTCTGATAGTTCTCTCTGCTATGATACTGCAAGAAGTGTTGTGCAAGTATGCATCTCTTCTTCCTCTTCCTCTCTGTATAAGAAGGAGTCTTACCATTTGAATCAAAGTATAGTTTTCTGTAAAGTCTGAACTGGTAAATGGATTTCAGCAATCCACAGAAATTTTCTGTTTGGTGGTAACAACAACAACAACAATAATAATAATAAAGCACAGGCTGTCCTGATGCAGCAGAGGAAGGGAAGCACTTGCTGGAATTGGTGTGCAGGCTTCCTTGGATCAGAATTGTGTTTTCAAATAATTTTCTGCAGCTCTTGTTTTTCCAAGGAAACGTTCATTTAATACTTGTAAGCATTTTTCAGTGACAATTAAACAACGCAAATAATGAAAAATAGTTCTTCTGTTTTACAATTTGTGTCTCTGGCTTCAGTTTGAGTTGTGCTACATTGTATTCTGGTGTATGTCGTTAGTGCTCATTTTATGGAAGCAAAGTAGACTGGGAATAGCAGAAGATTTGCAATCACACACCTAAATCAGTAGATAAAAAAAAATCAACATATCATCTTAATCAAGAAAAAGGTCAATTTTGAAGAGCCTTAGAAGCACTCTTCATTATTGTGTCATGTATACAGTTGAAAATTTATTCAAAATTGACTTGAAATGGAAAAGAAATGCACTATTGGTGCCATCCCAACTAACCCATAGCATAGAAAGCAATGAACCAGCAATTTCTTCCATATAAAGAACTTTGCATTGAAATCAATTGGTGACTGCCAAACTGACAAAATACTAAATTCAGAATCAGACATTAATGGATTATATATTTTTATATTATAATAGAATAAGCTTTCAGTTCTTTTAGAAAAGAAAGAACATGAAAGTCTGTGTGTTTTTATGTGTATAAATCCCTATGTCTTTTAAATTAATAGGAAACTTTAAGATTTGAATTGATAGCTGTTTGGAAAATCCTGGCCTCAGGAGAAAAATGTTTTTGCTTTTGTAGAAAAGCATAATAAACAGTTGTTTTCTGTTTGAGATGAAAATCAGAAAAAAACCTCATTTTTAATATTATTTGATGGAGAAACATAATAGAATAGTCTTGCCCAACTTGATGCCCTCCAGGGTTTTGAGGATTACAAATCCCAGAATTTCTAGCTTTTAAGAGATCCTCCCAAATCTTAAAAATACTAGATCCTAAAGATAGGATTAAACTATATGTGCAACCGCACCCTATTATTGACATTAATGTAGCTGAAAGATGCAGCTTTTTCAGGATGGATCAAAATGGATGTTCTTGTGCTGGAGCAAAATTGCCCTCACTTTGCCACAGTGGTGGGATTCAAAAATTTTTACTACCAGTTCTGTCGGTGTGTCTTGGTGGACGTGGCAAGGGAAGGATACTGCAAAATCCCCATTCCCTCCCCACTCCACTAACCTGCTTTCCAGCACTGTTGTCCTGTGCAGGACAACAAAAGAAGACCCAGCTGATCAGCTGGGACTTGGGAAGCAGAGAATAGATGGGGGCGGGGCCAGTCAGAGGTAGTATTTGCCGGTTCTCTGAACTACTCAAAATTTGTGCTACCGGTTCTGCAGAACTGGTCAGAACCTGTTGAATACCACCTCTACTTTGAAATCACCTAAATATGAAGGATGGCAGATCAGACCAAGGGCTGCTTATTCTAGCATGTTGTTTCCCACAGTGGTCAGTTTGAACCTGAGAAGAACTGCCTTTCTCTGCTGGTCTGCCATGATTTTATTTTGTAGCACCTGGTATTTATATCTGGCCTTGAAGATGATGTAAATAATCTTTTATTCTTTTATTCCATGAATTGCTGACCATCGCCATTTCCACCATATCTGTAGCACTTTCTTTTGAGATGAATCAAACAGAAAGTGGTCCTCATGCTTTCTTCTTGTTTTCCTCATATAATTTGCCTGTTCTTTCATTCAACAATAAAATAAAACATTGTAGATGAGTGCTAGACAAGGGCGAGGGACTTTGATCTCTTATAACTAGCAAATTAAATTGATCTACCTTAGACTTCCTCAGTGTATGTAATCATGGAATGAAAGGATTTATGTTCTTAAAAGCATGTTCTCAATCATGTGAAAAGAAACCTATGACCAAAGAGGTTTCTCAGACCAAAGATCTATGCAATCCAGTATTCTGTTCTAAAGCTGGTTAAATATACTTTTGAGGAACTCAGAAGTAAGATAGGTATGTCCTGGTTGATGAGATTAATCCTTCTGTCAGTCAATTCTAAAGAGTTCCTTAGTTTATTAAAAAAAACATCTTTTGGAGATACATGTAGTCCTTGACTTAAAACTATCCATTTAATGACCAAAGTTACAATGGCACTGAAAAAATTGACTTATGACCAGTTATGATCTTGCAGCATCCCTACAGCCTTCAAGTGCTTGGCAACTACCATGTATTTATGATGGTTACAACATCCTGGGGTCCTGGGATTGTCATTTCCAACCTTCCTAGGGAGCTTCTAAAAAGCAAAGTCAATGGGAGAAGCCAAATTCACTTAACAACTGGGCTACTTTGCTAGAACCTATCCATCTAAAATTCAGCTGCAAATCTAATCAGATCTCTTACTGTTAATTCAAGCAGCAACACACAATCATACTAACTGAATACAGAATATAGAATAACAGGGTTGGAAGGGATCTTGGAGATCTTCTAATCCAATCCTCTGCTCAAGCAGGAGATCCTGTACCATTCCGGACAATTAGTTGTCCAGTCTCTTCCTAAAAACCTCTAGTGATGGAGCACCCACAATTTCTGGAGGCAAGCTGTTTTACTGATGAATTGTTCCCACTGATAGGACAGCAACAGGAAATTTCTCCTTAGTTCTAGGAGTCCTGGTGGCACAGTGGTTAGAATGCAGTACTGCAAGCTAACTCTATAATGTTAAGGCTAGGCCACACCGGCCAACGGATGCAAAACACATATAAAAAGGACAATTTTCCATCCGTTGTTATCCGCTCTCAAAAGTGCCCCAAATTTGCATAAACAGAGCGGACAACAACGGAAAAGA
>BHFT01011716.1:0-14265 GCA_004320025.1 Laticauda laticaudata
GTTTGCTAAGTAATATTTAGCTAGGTTTTCAATGTCTCCTATGAACTTGACTATGCGTCATAGAGTAATGCCTTCTTTGCTGTAATTTTTGGACTGACCGTATAAATTTGGGCATCTAGAATATTTTTACTCTTGGCTGAATGTCGTCTGTTGGATTATCTTTTGCCTATTGGGCAAACTGTTATAATTTTCTTCTTCGGTTAATTTTTATTTTCCAGATATTTGTTTGATGCTTGTTATATTATAGTTTGTATTGGAAGTCTTGATAGGTTCTTCAATTTTTTTTCATATCTTTTCCTGTCCATATACTACTTCGCATTCCTTTGTTTGCTAGTAATTATGTCTTTATCATTTTTCAGGGTATTGTAACGCTCTGAATTCATCCTTTTTGCAAAATTATTTTTTGTGGTTTCAGTGTGCAAAGATTGGAAAACATGGTCTCATTTCTGTCAGCATTCATCAGTATTTAATTTGTTAGGCTTGATTATACGACACATATGATGGATTCTTTGGGATTTTTGGTCATCATAATTAATCCTATGAAGAACATCAATGTATTTTCTGTTTGTTGATTTCTCTAGTTGGAAACTTGTATTACCTCAATTGTCTTCAGTCTAGATTGTAGATGGTATATTGGGAATTTTCTGTCATTCTAATTTTTTTAGTTTTCTTTAAGTTTACATTTTGTTAATGCTTTCAGTTGCAGCTCTCCAAGTTGTAAGGATTTAATGCCTACCACAAAGTAGAGTGGATTTGCTGCTCAATTACACAGTGTAGTTAGCAAATCTTTGCTTAACTGCATCTAATTAAGAATCTATTACTATAACTTCATTACTGAATAAGCCAATTCTTTCTAATTTCAGATAGTTTGGTAGCTTGCTGATTGCTTATGAAATGATTAAATTTGAAGCAGGCTTAGTGTTACATTTTATCTGCACTCATAGATATTATTAGCTCAACAGCAAGAGTATTCCTGACTCGTTAATTCCAGCTTCCTCCATACTTTGATCGCTTTTATTTCCTCCCCTAGATCAATATTTGTTTTTTTGAAGCTCTCCGGTAACTTACAATTTTTGCTGATTTACTTTCCTTCAGGTATTATCCCACGTTCATTGTAGTTCTGTTAAAGTTGTAGCAACAGTATTCAGCAGAATCTCATCTCCACATCATCAGGCATTCTGTATGGAATTGTCTCACAGTTCCCTCTGTTTCAAATTGACTCTCTATTCTGATCTATTTAACCTCGGGTCTGATGTTCATTGACTGGAGTTTGACTTAGATTCGTGTTTCTGTTCTTCTGTATGTTTTTGGCTTTATTGCTGCAAAACATCTCTGTTCTTGTTGTTGAGGCTTTCAATCAAGCTTGGCTCCGTGTGAAAATGGACGCTATTCATCATCAAGCTGGTTCACCTGGGTGCCTGTGAGGTGTTTGAGATGGATGGACATACATGAGAGTCTTCTATGCTCATTGCCATGGGCCTGTGGTGTGAATGTGCAGGCTTCCAAATAATGACAGCTCTGTGGAATTCATACTTCTGCTATTCTGCTGTCGGTCTTTTTATTCAAATCTCTATGTTTCTCTTGATCTTGGCTGGATATTCTATATTCTAGGTTTTAGTGCCAATTGAAGTTGAATTGTTGGACCTGTGGTTTTTATAGGTTAGGACTATGAGAGTGCTGTTCCAGCTTTTTTTACTGCATTTTGGTTCATCTAACGTACTATTCTTCTATTGGTCTGTCCAATGTATTGCCAGCATGATGTACAGGGAAATTTCTAGATGCCTTGGTTTCCAAATTTTGTCTTTGGGGTTCCTCAGGATGGCTGCTATTTTTTTGTCTGTTTTGAAGGCAGTCTTGATGTGTCATAGGTAAATGTTCTTCATAGACATTTCAGGTACTGTGTCACAAAAACACTTTCTGATTTTACCTCTTTATCATCTTAACTTCTTTAAATATACGAGTATAGTGAAGAATGTCAAATGTACATAAGAATCTGAATGTTATGGATTTAATTTTTTTCCAACAATTCATCCTATTCCTATTTTATACTTTGCTGATGTCACATAGCACATAGAGATTAACCAGTTTGCAAACCTGGCTAACTTGGAATTATGATTTCTGACAAGTCAACATTCATGCCAGTAGTTACTAGTGCATGGAGTTTGGCCACTGCTATTCATTCTCTTGGGAATTTTTCAGAAAGATTTCTTGCTTCTATCCCAAGTTCCTCTCTAGTGACCTAATAACATAATTATCAACCAGGTAATGAAGTGTGAATGGACATTGGAATGTGCAATGCAGAGAAGAACATTCTAAGGTGCAGTCACAAAGAACAAAGAGCAATTCATCCCATTTATTAATGATCCACGTCCCTTCCCAACAAGTCATTTCAACAGCATATGATAATAAAAGACTTCAATCAGACACACTTGACAAATACAACACATTGTTGGATGGCGGCCATGTTGTCTGAAATAAATGTTCAATTCTTCTCTCTTTTTCTTCTCTTTTTCTTTTTGTCATTAGTATTCATACAACCAGGTCTGGAAGCCAGGTGCATTCAACCTTCCCACAATGTGATTTTATCAGATGAAGATCTTGAAGGACTTCTGGCATGAGTTCTGAGAATGAGAGGGTCTTTCTGGAGAAATGGGAAACGTTGAAAGAAAAGACCAAAGGGTATAAATCAGCTAGCATCAGCCTTGGTCACAGACGGTGCTGGATCTGGTTCATCTGGCATATCAAAACTAAAAGGGGGGGAAAAAAAAACAGAACCTAAATGATCTGGTCCAGAGAAAGAAAGTCATCAAAAGACATATCAGGAGGTATATTTCATCAGCTAAGTTGGGCCACAACATAGAAATTGGTGGAGCAAGACAAACCTAAATTAAAATTGTTTTGATTTAATTAAATGCAGTGAACATGATGACTCCCCTTCACTTGTTTCATATTTTACCCTTCCTGAGACATTAAAAATGACTATTGTCCACAACTCCACTTTGTATTTTGAGCTATGCTTCAAAAAAGCTTTCCACTCTTTGTATTTTTTTTGTAAGAGTGAAAATGGGGGACTGCAGGGCCCATCCAAGCCATAACCCAGAGAAGTTTACATAGGAGCAGAAAGAAAAAGAAACATTATTCCACTTCCTAGTGTGGCATGCCTTCCAAATAAGTCGTGCCTTTCCTGTGCAAATAAGATTAGCAGACACACAGTATGAAGGCCAATGCTTTCTCTTGAATATCATATTTATTCAGTCACATCAAGAAACATATTGCTAGGGTGATCAATGCACAATAATAAAGTAATAGAAGAGCAAAGATATGCATACATGAACAATTCTCCAGTTATATTATTCAAGAAAAGCCTAATTTTACCCAGAGTTATGATATATTATTGTATTTTTCCAATGTGAGACATCTCCTAGCCAATATTGATTCATCTAGAAAAAAAAGTAAATAGTCAGACTTCATTAGTATATAATTGGGAAATCAGTAGGCAATTCCAGGTANACATAGCCCAAGCCGTGGCAGCCCTTTATATAGCGGCTAGCCTGCCAGCTTGTGGCCAATGACAGTTATTTAATTCTTCCTGCCCTTTGGCAGCTTCCCGGATTGGTTCCTAGCGAACCAATCCATAAGTGGCCTTTTCGGCCAATCAAAATGAAGTACTTGGAACCTACCAAGTTCCATACAGAACATATCTCTAGCTCATCTAGAAGAAGGAAGCAATGATGTATCATTCTGTATTCTGCCTACAGTACATAGGTATCAGGAACTTAGTTTCTCTTTACCTTTTATTGAGGGAGTTAGAAAATGTTCAATCTGGAGTTTTGCCCTGAATTTATTTGGATATGCCAATTTTATAATTTCATTTTTTAAAAATCTTAATGTCCTCATAGCAAAGACTTAATGGGTCCAAAAATGTATTATTGAATGAATAGAAATAATTAATGTAATTATTTTAAGTGTGTCTCCAACTGGAGTAATAATGAATTGTTAATCAATTTTTGGATACATGCATATATTGTAAAAATAGTTTTCTTAATCATACACAGGGGTGGGATTCTACCAGTTCGCACCTATTCACTAGAATTGGTTGTTAACATTCTAAGCAGTTCGGAGAACCTGTTGTTAGAAGAAATTACTGGCCTACTCCTGTAAGAAAGGAAGGAAGAAAGGAAACATTCTGGTGTTGCTTACAGAAACTGCCTCTCCATTAACCCTTATTACATTCCTGGCAGGACTAGACTTCCTGTCTCAGAAACTTCTCTGGAGTTTTTTCCCCCTCCTTTGCTGGTACTTTGCTGGAGTTACAATGGCACTGAAAAAAGTGACCATTTTTCACATTTACGACTGCTGCAGTCATGAGAGGCCAGGCAAGGAGATGTGTGCCTTGATGTGAGTGATATTTATTTGGCCACACCCAGCCAATAACATGACCACCAAGCCATGTCCACCCAGTCACATCATCACCAAGCCACACCCACCACCTAAGCCATACCCGCAGAACCGGTTGTTAAAAAATTTGAATCCCACATCTGATTATACACTATAAGCAGCTAAATTCTTTTTTTTAATCCTTTTTTCCAGTTTAACGAGTCTCCACATCACTATCAAAAATCTAAGTGCTTGTTATCATTAATTAAAGTTTTTATGCCATGCTTGGATTAAAAAAGGGTTCTCTAGCTTTCAGCTACAATGAACAGGTGCCATTAATTCTGGAATAATCTGTCAAACCTGTTTGTCTTTCAACATTTCTTGTTTCTCTGTAAGCATGCCAAATGTATTAGCAGTAGCCCTCTGAAAAAATGACCTACAAGTTTGGGGGCTTTTTCTCCTTCATGAATTTTGTCAGGTTGAGATAAGGGGAGGTACTTTGATCATTTTTATCAGAGGTTGGGCTCTTTGCAAAATGTTTCAGCCCATACCCAGAGCTGGGCAGTGCTGGGTGTCTGTATTGGTGGTACATGACATGAAATATATTCTCACATTCTCCCTGCAAAGAGGGAGAGACTTTTGAAAGTGTAAATCTAGCATGGAATTGTGATTAGATTTTCATTAGGGCAATTTTGGGAGAGAGCAGATGCTCATTCATTCACATTCATTCCCTCCCCGTTTTTAATCTCCAAGCCATGACTGATTCCAGACAAACTTTACCCTTACCCTCACCCTTTCCTTTCCTTCCCTTCCCTTCCCTCCCCCTACAGTACTTTGATAATATTCCACAATCTTCCATGCCATGTAAGAGAGCTCAACAACCATTTCTTCTTTCTCTCTCTCTTCACCTTGAATTTGAAAACTTGACAGAAGGATTGCTCATAGTGCTCTTTACCTGTATATAGATTTTTTTTAATACAGGAGCAAAAGTAATAATTCTGTCGTTATTTCTCACAACAATCCTATGACATCAGTTGAGCTGAGAGAAAATGACTGTTAGCCCCATTAGGTAGGGCAGACCAGGGAATGACCTCCATGGGAAGGCTAAAACTAGATTGGCTATTATAATAGAAATTGGCAAGTCTAATTGGGATGTACCTTCTTTCCCTTCTTATACTCCAACGAATCAGGGAGGTAAATATCCCAGAAGTAAATATGCCAAAGTTTCTACATCTTTTTCAGTTGAGGTCCTGGCCATCAGAGACTGGTAGATGACCTACTTTGGATAGGGGAATAAACTTTCTCATTCTCTTGATAAATTCCTTTCAAAAATGAAATGAATAAAATGTCACCCATTTTGAATTTACACACCAAAGCTTTGGAATGTGACTGTTTATCAGTAATTATAGTTGCATTGAGCACGGGGAGTGGCTAAAAGATTAAGAAATTGGAAAAGTGATATTATTGTAGAAATGGTTATTACAAATGTCTGAACTATCTGTTTTGGAAAAAGCAATATTTTCTACTAATCAAAAGATGCAGCAACGTCTGTTAGAAGGACAGAGATTTGTGATGTCTTACAACAATATATTGTCTTATTTATATTATATTCATAAAATCATTAATAAACCAGTTGCTCCTGATTGATACTTTTATTCTCCTTAGTTTGTATTTTCGGTTTGCATTTTCACACTTTTAACTTCTTTTTCTTTAAGACAAAAGATTATTTATTGATTAAAATATAAATATAAATCAATTAAAATATCAGTCATTTTTTTTACTATTTTTTAACCTCCCAACTGTCATCTTTTCAGTTCTTGCATACTTACAGTTGTAATTTATTCTTCTACTATTAGGATTATTGGATGCAAAGATGCTTTGATCTTTAGCAGACAAGTAGGACTCTCTTTATTTTAACTAAATTTATTTTCTTTTAATTAAGAAATCATTGAGGCTTATAAATAGGGAAGCATTATTTATGCATATTAAGTCTGTAATTCTGCAGTAGAATATTAATAACAAAATAATATTTTCCATCAATTAATAATTTCTCACTTGTTGACTTGTATTTAATGCCATGGAATTTGCCATGTCTGATTCTTTCCTGTCTCACAGGGGGAAAACAATGCATTTGGTAAAAACACAGATTTAATGCATAGTTTCCATCTATCATTAGAAAATCAGTATTGCTTTTCCAAAGGAAGTGTCATATCAACAGTAGCATCTATTCCATTCACATGTATTATCCTGTGAATGTGGCTGAAAAACAAGTAATTAAGGGAAGGCAATAATAAAGGAGCATTACACAATCTCTCCAATCTCTTCTTCCCTATTCATACATACAATTCCAATACACAAGCAGAGTTATTCCTTCAGAAAGCCAATTTCTATCTTAGTTTGGGACTTGAATCTTTGGGGGTTTTTTCCTGTATCTAAAGGCAGAAAAAATGGCCACCCACATTGACCTCTATTTTCTTCCATCCCTCTTCACACACCCAGTGCCACATAGGATGACCACAACTGAAAATTAACCAAGGACTAATAATTTTCCTTTCCATAACAGATACACCACTGTGCAAACCAACCATTTCCACCTGTCAATGGCCCTGGCTCTCACAGAGAGTCAGCCACAATGTGGTTTGTTTGTTTTAGATTTTGTATATTAATCCATAGAGTTTGGCATCAAACTTTGTGCAGATCAGACCACACCAGGACACAACCCAGACCCAGGAGAAAAATTAAGGTGTCCCTCAGCTTGTATACACCTTAAGAATGAACAAGTGCCTGCATTTGTACAACAGGCTAAATTTTATTCATTTTAATCTTGTCTCATATTTTGGCCATCTTGGCATGTTGTTTAAATTCATTTGGTGTAGATGTTTTCAGTCTATTGTATTTACTCAGATAATAGGTTAATTAAGTTATCAGGCTGAGTATATCATATCACCAAGAGTCACAAAACCAAATGGATTTACTGTACTTATCTATAGTTATACTTCCCTGTGAGAAATCTAAAATCACACTAAAAATTGGAGAGGTTCAGAACTTTGCTTCAAGCAAGTCTGGAACCTCATGCTTGGATCTTCCAAACAGTAATGGGATCCTTAGTCACCACCAGTTCAGTGAATGATCAGGTGCGCACTCCTAACACTTGCGTCCTTAACAAGCCAATCAGCTAAGACGATGAAGAACTGAAAAGTTAAGAGCGACTCTCTCACCTCCCATGTGCTTTTCAGTCTTTTATCCTCTCAGCTGATTGTCAGAGGCTTTTGTTCCTTCTCTCAGCTGAGTGGAGGCTTTTTTTTACTATGGTTCGATCAACCGGTAGCGATTTTTACTTCTGGTTCAGGTGAATCAGGCCTAACGGGTAGCATGCCACCACTGCTTCCAAAACCTCAAAATAACTATTCTCTGAGAAACTTTTCCCCATAAACCTCTCCAGAAAACCTTTTCATGTTTGGTCCAAACAGTTTTTAGTTCCTCCCCTAGGCTTCCATCACAAGCTACCCTGACATCAGTATAGCATTTCACTTGGTGAAGTAGATGAAGGCCTTCAGCCAGTCGCTTGATGAAGTATGCACCTATTACTCAACAGTAGCAGTAGCAGAGATGAGATAGCTAGAACAAGTATCAATTTGATGAAGGTACAGGGAGTTGTTTAGAAGAAAGTAAAACTTAACAAACAAAAAAAGCAACACTTGAACTGGTAATAATTAGATAAATCTATTTTCAGCTTGGAGTAGGGCAGTGGTGGCTTTTTGGGCTCCTGTGTCAAAAATTGTGTGCGTACCAGCGCGCACACACTCATGTGCTAGCACCCAGAATGCGATGTGCACCCCTATGCCCCCTGCACATGCACATGCAATCCCTCCCCCGCCACCCCCTTACCGGCACTGCACCTCACAGCTAATATTTTTGGCTGGTTTGAAACCTTTTTGGGCCTCCCAGAGGCTTGGAAAAAGCCTCTGCAAGGCTTTTCAGGCCAAATTATAGGCCCATTTCATCACTTCCGGTATTATAGGAAGTGATGAAACGGGCTTATAATTCGTTCTGAAAAGCCTTTCAGAGGCTTTTTCCAAGCCTCTGGGAGGCCGAAAAAGGCCTCAAACTAACTGAAAAAAATCAGCTGTGAGGCCAGCACAAATGACTCTGTGTGCCACTTGTGGCACATGTATCATAGGTTCGCCATCACAGGACTAGGGAAATACAAGTGTAGATTAGGTAGGTTAGTGTTGCGTTCCAATGTCCTAGAGCGAAGCTGGTCGATGTGTCATTTCCATGTTCTGCCGTCGTCTAGTTCCAGTTCAAGTCGGTATGACTGGGGCCCTGTAATTTTGTGTAATTGTGGAGAAGCCAAATGGGTCCCCCGTGAGATTTTTGGCATAGACTAAGTCTCCAGTTGGTAAAGGAGCAGTATTTACTATGAGAAGTCAGGGGTTTTTTTTCAGAGGCGTAGGTGGGTGTAATCTGTCTAGGTAGCGAACACAATTTTCTGCCCATGAGGAGTTCTGCGGGCTTTGTTAGTGTTGTGCTAGGGGTGATATTGCTGAATTGTTAACAGTTTGTTAGTCTATCTTGTCTTCCCAGTGTCCAGTTTGTCTACAGGGCTTCTTTTGTATAACGAACCATCTCGTTCAACTCACCATTTGAAGCCGGATGAGCCGGCGCTGTTAGGGCGATGTTGGATGCCTTGTGCGAGCTCGGTATTTGCTCGAAAGCTAAGGCAGTAAATTGGGGGCCATTGTCAGATACTACTACATCTGGCAGTCCTTTTTGCAAAGAGTTTGTTCAATTGTTTTACAACTGCTTCAGTAGTTGTGGATGCCTTAAGAATAACCTCTAGCCAGTTTGAATAAGCGTCAACAATTATCAAAATATGTATTCCCTTTTGTTGGCCCTGGCAAAATCAATATGGAGGCTTGACGCAGGGGCCTCTGGGATTTCCCATTTCTAGGACTGGTGCAAAGGAGGGTAGGCCTTGATTTCTGGTAGTCATGGCATGTTGCCACCCATTGTTCATGTCTTTGTCCAGGCCCTGGCCACCAGACCTAACTCCTGGCCAGAGCTTTCATTTTTACTATGCCCGGGTGTCCCTCGTCGCAACATGCACAATACTTCTCCTGCAATTTGTTGGCAATTACCCGCCTGTCCCCCCCACAGTATACAACCTTTTCAAGGGACAGTTCAGTCGCCAGGTGCGAAAAGGTTTAAAAGTCTCACCTCTATATCCTCATCCGGCAGCCCTTTACCTACGCCAATGCAGAAATCCGAGCTGTCAGCGGGTCTTTCGCGGTAGCTTTAGCAACTGCTGCTGGCGGTTAGTGGCAGATTTGGCCATGTCTCGACTCTGAAGGGTGGAGATGGTGGGAGCTGGGTCATCTTCTTTGTTGGGAAGAGGGGAATGGCTTAAGGCATCCACATGGGTGATGCGTTTTTTCTTGGGCAATGTATGAGTGTGTAATTGTATGCAGCGAGGAATTCCGCGACCATCTCATCATCCGTCGGCATAGGATGTTGCGGGTTGGTTTGTTCCCTGCCCAGAATTCGCTAGCAGGGGTTTGTGGTTGTTGATTACAGAAAATGTCCTACCAAGAGGTATTCGTGGAATCTCTTGACGACCTGCTATCGATGGCGCAGGGCTCTCGTCAAGTTGGCTGTAGTTCCTTTCAGATTTTGACAGCGTTTAAGAATAAGACGCATTGGTGCTTCTCTGCCGTCTGGTAGCTTGTGCCTCAGTATGGCACCAATTTCAAAAGGTGATGCATCAGCAGTGACCGTCAGTGGCAGGGTGTTGCTGTATTGTATTAACATAGTGTTGATGTTAATAAGTCCTTAATGTTTTGGAATGCTGGCTCTCGGTGGCCCCAATTCCAGACAGTTTTTTTATCTATTAGCTGATGTAATAGCTCTGCTCGGTTGCCTTTTGGGGCAGGAAGTCATTGTAGAAGTTAATGAGACCTAAGAACGCCTGTAAGTCTGTTTTGTTCTTAGGTCTGGTGCTCTTTAATTGCTTTTACTTTTTGTTCAATGGGGTGTATCTTTCTTCATCTATAAGGTAGCCTAAGGAATTCGACTTGATTGGTGGCTCATTGACATTTTTTCTTTTTGACTTTAAGCCCTGCTTCCCTGAATCTTTGCAAGAACTTCTCTCAGTCTGTCTTCTAATTGATGTTTGTTTTTCGGGACACAATACATCATAAAATAGGGAAGGACCCTTAGTCCATTTAGAAGGCACTCCATTAGGCTTTGGAAAATGCCTGGGGGCAACGCTAACGCCAAATTGAGAGTCTGGTTGCATTTGAATGCCCCTCTGTGCATGACTATAGTCTGTGCTTCTGTAGTTTCAGGGGTCAACCGGAAGCTGTTGGTAGTGCTTGCGCGAGATCAAGTTTTGTGAAATTTTTCCTCCCCCTCAATGAATGCAACAGATGTTGAACTACTGGAAACAGGTACGCACTTTGCTGGAGTGCATGATTGAGGTGGCCTTATATTCACCATAGATCGTACTGACCCAGTCTGGTTTGACAGGAGTCCACGATGGGAGTTTCCCACCGGCAAGGTCGATGGGCTCTAATACCCCTTGTGCGATGAGTTTGTTAGCTGCTCATCTTTTTCCGGTTTAAGCAACGGGGATGTTGTCTGCTTTGGCACTGATGGAGCTATCTTAGAGATCAAGGGCTGAATGTTAATAGGAGCGTCCCTTGTACTTGTAGGAGTCCTGTCGAAATACTCCGGAACCTCCTTAGCAGCAGGCTCTCCTCCAAAATCAGCCCTTAGTGACGCTGCTGATTCCCTGTCACTATCGATTTACCAGGGGCAGTGACGCATATCCGATCCCCCAGCGTAAGGGTGGATCAACGGTCGACAATGTCCCAGAGAGAGAGTCACTTAGCATAGGTATATTTGACGAATATCATATTTTAGGATGCGCACACCGACTACCGGATTCGGTTTCCTTGTAATCTTTGAAGTATTAGGACTTTGCTGTTCAGTTCTGTTTCGCCTTAAATGTCTGGACAGATTTGGGAATGGTGTTGCATGATACAATTGACAGATATGATCCGAGTCTACTTCCATTTGACAGGGGCTTTCCTTCGATCTTTTTACGAGTTTACTGGACTTTTTTGCGTTTGCGCCTGGCATTTTCCTGGTGAATTATTGTTTGGTGTGTTTCTTCATCATACTCACAGTCATTACATAATCGGCTTCTGTTCTCTTGGTTCATCGAAGCTTACCAGCTCGTTGTAATCTTTGCTATTCGGGGGGGGGGTGGGTCTCCATGTCGTCTTTGACTATACTCTTTTGACGAACAGCTTTATCAAATGTGCCCAGTTATCATCACAAAGTACTGCATGATCCAGGAATCTGCATTCAGAGCGCAGGTTAGTCCCATCTACACATCCAAGCACACTGCGAGATTCTCATTCTTCTTCCTCTTTTCCCACAATTCCTTTCCGACTGAAGCCGTAATGTGTGTCTTCATTGTGTCATTCGGTGCGCTGTGGAGTTGAAGGTCTTCATGGGGGTTAGTCGCGGTGGTTTGTTTTTGTGTTCCTCTCCACCTTCTTGTCTCAGCTGGTTCTGTGGTTCTGGATTTGTTGGTTTATTTGGTGCATGGTGGCTGCGGATTTCTTGGCTTGCTTCAGCGGCAGTGGCTTCTGCGATGGCCTGTAGCCACTGTGATATTCAGTCTGTTAGTAAGCTTGCTTTGGAGTGTAGCGTCCTCAATCTGAGGATCATCATGGTCTCTCAATGGCTTCGTCCATGTTGAGAAATCGCCAGGCTGCCTCCAATATCTCTTAGGGCTGCTAACGAAATCTCTGATGCTCCTTGTCTTCTGGTTGATCTCGCTTGTAGAATTCGTGTCTTTCGAAAGATTGGAGACACAGGTGCCATAATGGGGCTGTAGGCAATTCGTTTAAGTCTGGCCATCGCATTTTGTTTTACGGTACCCCATGGTTTGGCTTGCTTGAGCCATCTTGAAGACGGTAGGGCCACAGTGCGGAGGAATAATGGCTCTCTCCTCTAGTCAGTTGATTCTTGGTAGCTCACTGCTATTATAGAAACATCAGAAAGTGGTCAGTGTATGACTCCCAATCTTCTTCGGCTGGGTTGAAGTGGCAGGCGGCGCATATGTTACCGGCCATTTTGGTTGCTACGGTTCTTGTTGCGCGTGCTTCGGTCCTCAGCTCTTCTAAAACTATTCCACCTTCGTCACCAAGTGTTCTTCTGAGAACAGAAGTAATCTGGAGGCGGTATTCCATCAAACACTCCTCTTATTCTTAACTGAATTCAGTGGTTCGTAAGAGACATGCCAGAGCGCGAGCAGCCCTTTTTTATAGCGGCTGCTTGGGGCGGCCTTGCGGCCAATGACAGCTCTTTAAGTTTTCCCGCCATCAGGCAGGCCAATTGCAATGGTACTTTACTAACCAATCCTATCATGGCCTGCTCGGCCAATCAGATTAAGGTATTTGGAGTATTCCAATTCTTATACACAACATAATCCCCATTTAAGGACTGCTTAATTTAGTGACCATTTGCAATTAGGACCGGACTGAAAAAGTAACTTTGTGACCAATCATCATATTTACAACCTTGGCAGGTTTTTTTTTGAGGGGGCGGAGGCCTATAAATCAAAGGAAAGGGATAAGGCAGAAGAATTCTGCAGTCTTGCCCTGGTAAAACAAGAGTGATTTCAGCTTTCCCATTTTTTTTAGTACCATCCCCCCTCCACTGAGTAATTTGTGCCTCCCATGGATCACAATTTACAGTTTGATAACCATTTATAAATTATAATGCCAAGCTCACTCATCCCTTTAAATCCAAATCAAAACACATTATGGATTGGTACAGTGTATGAAACCTTGACTTTTAACAAACTGTTAAAAAAAATCCAGGATATTATAGTTGTACCATTCCCTTTGCTTATTTGCTTGTCTTAAATCCAAATTCTGCCTCATTGCCTAGCATCCATTGCCTAGCATCCTGTTTTCTCTCTTCCTTGCACATCAACCTGTGTTTCACATGACAAAGCTACTGCTGCACAGGGCCCAAGGGAATGG
This sequence comes from Laticauda laticaudata, assembly GCA_004320025.1. NCBI lineage: Eukaryota > Metazoa > Chordata > Lepidosauria > Squamata > Elapidae > Laticauda > Laticauda laticaudata. Next base: position 13,440 of record BHFT01011716.1, read on the forward strand.
CTACAACATCTGCCCAAGCGTTGAAAGCCATGTGGATAACTATGTTTGCAAATATAATGACGGTAATCTAGGGATGAGCAACAAACCATAAACTGTCTGGGACAAGAATGTGGCACAGGTTTCAGGACCCCAAAGCATGCTGTGGTATATAATTAAGCTAATTATACTTTGTAATTCTAATATACATTCTAATATTGTACAATGCATTACAAGAATTAAGACATGTCAGTGAAGAATAATAGAAGCATGGAGCAAAGCCATGAATGAACTGGAAGTAGCACATGCTTTAGAATATACCAAATACTGTTCTTATATAGCTCTATTAACAAACTAGTAGATAGGTAGGTATGCTGGTACAACTTTTTCTTGATGTGTCTCCAAAATAGCATTTTATTGAAAATACTCTCTGAATCATTGATCTTTTCAGGGTGACCCTTTTGCACATGGATGGTTAAATTACTCTGCAACCATAAGTAACAAGTATTCAACTTATATTCCTCTTAGTTTTATGGGTTGAAAATTAATTAATTTTGTTTAAACTTANAACCATAAGTAACAAGTATTCAACTTATATTCCTCTTAGTTTTATGGGTTGAAAATTAATTAATTTTGTTTAAACTTTGTTTAAACTTATTGGGTGTTTTGTCATTGAGCTGAAAAATTTCTTCTCTTTCTCTTAACTTTTGGAAAATTCCATAATTCTTAAATGTGTTTACTTTGCTATAACATAATAAAATATATACTTTAAAATTAAAATATATGTGTCAATGATCTCTCTCTCTCTCTCTCTCTCTCTCTCTCTCTCTCTCTCTCTCTCTCTCTCTCT